>OZ007573.1:51194919-51259905 GCA_963931925.1 Onchidella celtica | reverse complement strand
TGACATTTTTGTTCTCTTTATTGATTATGGTTTAGTTACATTAAAAAAATAATAAAAGAACTGTTTCGTAATAGTGAATTAGTGCCAATGTATGGACATGATGGTGATTATATTCCAATTCTACTATTGTCACTGGTTGGGACGACAGTGGTGGTGATGATGATGGTGATGGTGATAATAATGCTTGGGGAAAAGGAGGTGGTGTGGGGGTGGGGGGGTAGCTAAGCTTCCATGCTTGAACTGAATCACACTATAAAGGAAGTAAGCTCTCCAGTGTAAACCTGAAAGGCTTTTTAACCGCTGAGCCTTAAATTCTACAAAATATTACATTTCTCACAGAAAGACCTGAAAATGTACGTGGGAATATTTTAAAAGGTCTTGAAGTTCGCTACATTTTTAATACTATCGTACTGCACTATCGTATTACTGTCGTAATGCACACTTTGACACATGTTTAAAATGCCCTATGACACTATCGTAGATTTTGAGGTGAGCAGAAGAAAGTGTTCCGACATTTTGAGTCTGAAAAAATATAAAGAATTTTTTTCGAGTAGAAATAAAAAGTATGACAGGAAATTTCGTTTTGCGCCTGAATTTACGCATTGGTCATCAAAAGTCTACTTCAGAAATTGCATCTATGTATTCCGCGAGTCAGCGGGCCATCTAGGACCTCTAACACACCCCAGGCCCTTACCACCAGTTTTGCTTTGAAATAAATTACTTTTGATAAAAACAAACCAATTCTTGCATAAAATGACGTTTTGATTGTTGTTCTCGGTGACATGCCATAACTGTGTTCATTTCATAAATGTTTTAAATCTAAGCCCTGAAGCGTTGTTATATTCCGCCGACGGTGAAGTATTAAGGTTATAACTGTTGATAGGAGTCCTTGTTCACCTCCATTGCAGAACACTTAAAGTGAACAATCATACTTCACCATACATGTACTACAATGGAGCTAGAAAGTGAACGTGTAAGCACCGATAACTGCGTGACTACGTGATCAAATATTTTGTTTACTGCCTCAATTTCTGGAGATAAATTACGTGGAGTCATCCAGTTTGGGCAAAACTCTGTCTTTAATATTATACACAAAAGAGACGCATTTTCATCTAGTAAAATCAAAAAGTGTGATCCGAAATTTCGTTCTCACTCTCTCTATACATATTGCCCACCGAGCAATAAACTTTATCACATCTGTGTATTTTGCGAGGAATTGTGGCGCAACAGTAAGTTCTCTTGGTCTTTACATCGGCTGCAAGTGCCGTTGTTAATGCGACATAGATCTAGATATACGAGTGGACTTGGTACAAAGAATTTGCAAGATTTATCTTGTCTCGGTCGGCTTGTGATATCAATGAGAGAACCTTGGCAGAGACCTTTCGAGAAGGCTGAGGGATCGCCGTCACTTGTTTACGAACAGGAATGGCTCAACGACACCTTAGTTCTTATTTGTTCTATTCCATTTTCTGAAAAAGAAAGGCGATCTTTTAGTGTGTAGAAGAGGTGTAACAAATGCACACTTTGACACTTGTTTAAAATGCCTTATGGCACTTATCAAGCTGTTTCACGGTTCCGATTTATTCTAATTCATTATTATCATCATAATTATTATAAAGGAAGTAAGGTCTCCAGTGTATTCATGAAAGACTTTTTAACCGCTGACCTTTAAATTCTACAAAATATCATAATTCACATAGAAAGACGTCAAGGTGTATGTGGGCATATTTTAAAAAAAAAAGGTCTTGAAGTTGCTTTTGATCCAAAACTGAGTTGAACAGAGGAAAGTGTTCCAACATTTTGAGCCGGAAACAAAAAAGATGCATTTTCTTCAAGTAGAATTAAAAAGCACGATAGGAAATTTCATTCTGAAAATCAAATTTACACATTGGTAATCGAAACTCAACTTTAAAAGTCACATCTGAGAGTGAGCAGGCCAACTAGTTATACTACAGCCGCTAAATGTTTATCGTCGAATGTCTCGATTGTGCGAAATGTGGAGTGTTGGAACAAATTAGAACTAAAGTCGCTTCAAGTCAGACTTACGCTCAAGTTGCCTTGACCTTTTTCAAGCTCTTCTGGAGGTATTGATTAACACTATCACATGAACACACATCAGTTGTGCCCATTATTTTGTCCTAGCCATGTTGCATTGAATAATTGGCACCAAAATAAGTATAAATATTTCTCTTTGATAGACGGTTTCCTTCGCTTTTCTCAAAACTCTGAGAAATGGAAAAGGCCAATGTTTCGCGGCGTCATGGGGCAATATCTTCGTAGGGCGTGGGACTTCAGAATGTGTCGTATTAGTTTTTTGTTGTTGTTGTTGTTGTTGTTTTTAATCTTTTGTTTTATACTGTATACTAACTTTGTTGGATCATGATGGGCGTGCTGATTTTTTGGAAAATGGAAATGGAGTTTGGGACAAAAAGGGTTGAGATACATTAGTATAGGCCATTATATTGGAGCAATAACGCTATGTTTTAGGCTAGGCGAGCACATGCAACTTGCTAATTCGTGTTTCATTTTCCTTTCGACTCCACAGAGTGCCCGTATCTCGTGTGCGTGCTCATACCCATTCATTCATCTAGATATTTTAAAAAATTGCCCAACAACTGCAGCGCAACAAAGCCGCGTTGAGGACTGCAGCGTTAACTATCGTAACTCAACTGTTTTGTTTTGTTGTTGTTGTTGCTGTTGTTTTAAAAATTGAGCTATCTGATATGCTTGAAGCCCTTGACAGCCCTCCGGTTGCACTATAAATTGGGGGATTAAGTTCTGAAAACCAAGGTAAATAAGTTGTTGCTGTTGTTTTAAAAATTGAGCTATCTGATATGCTTGAAGCCCTTGACAGCCCTCCGGTTGCACTATAAATTGGGGGATTAAATTCTGAAAACCAAGGTAAATAAGTTGTTGTTGCTGTTGTTTTAAAAATTGAGCTATCTGATATGCTTGAAGCCCTTGACAGCCCTCCGGTTGCACTATAAATTGGGGGATTAAATTCTGAAAACCAAGGTAAATAAGTTGTTGCTGTTGTTTTAAAAATTGAGCTATCTGATATGCTTGAAGCCCTTGACAGCCCTCCGGTTGCACTATAAATTGGGGGATTAAATTCTGAAAACCAAGGTAAATAAGTTGTTGTTGCTGTTGTTTTAAAAATTGAGCTATCTGATATGCTTGAAGCCCTTGACAGCCCTCCGGTTGCACTATAAATTGGGGGATTAAATTCTGAAAACCAAGGTAAATAAGTTGTTGTTGCTGTTGTTTTAAAAATTGAGCTATCTGATATGCTTGAAGCCCTTGACAGCCCTCCGGTTGCACTATAAATTGGGGGATTAAATTCTGAAAACCAAGGTAAATAAGTTGTTGCTGTTGTTTTAAAAATTGAGCTATCTGATATGCTTGAAGCCCTTGACAGCCCTCCGGTTGCACTATAAATTGGGGGATTAAATTCTGAAAACCAAGGTAAATAAGTTGTTGCTGTTGTTTTAAAAATTGAGCTATCTGATATGCTTGAAGCCCTTGACAGCCCTCCGGTTGCACTATAAATTGGGGGATTAAATTCTGAAAACCAAGGTAAATAAGTTGTTGCTGTTGTTTTAAAAATTGAGCTATCTGATATGCTTGAAGCCCTTGACAGCCCTCCGGTTGCACTATAAATTGGGGGATTAAATTCTGAAAACCAAGGTAAATAAGTTGTTGCTGTTGTTTTAAAAATTGAGCTATCTGATATGCTTGAAGCCCTTGACAGCCCTCCGGTTGCACTATAAATTGGGGGATTAAATTCTGAAAACCAAGGTAAATAAGTTGTTGTTGCTGTTGTTTTAAAAATTGAGCTATCTGATATGCTTGAAGCCCTTGACAGCCCTCCGGTTGCACTATAAATTGGGGGATTAAATTCTGAAAACCAAGGTAAATAAGTTGTTGTTGCTGTTGTTTTAAAAATTGAGCTATCTGATATGCTTGAAGCCCTTGACAGCCCTCCGGTTGCACTATAAATTGGGGGATTAAATTCTGAAAACCAAGGTAAATAAGTTGTTGCTGTTGTTTTAAAAATTGAGCTATCTGATATGCTTGAAGCCCTTGACAGCCCTCCGGTTGCACTATAAATTGGGGGATTAAATTCTGAAAACCAAGGTAAATAAGTTGTTGCTGTTGTTTTAAAAATTGAGCTATCTGATATGCTTGAAGCCCTTGACAGCCCTCCGGTTGCACTATAAATTGGGGGATTAAATTCTGAAAACCAAGGTAAATAAGTTGTTGCTGTTGTTTTAAAAATTGAGCTATCTGATATGCTTGAAGCCCTTGACAGCCCTCCGGTTGCACTATAAATTGGGGGATTAAATTCTGAAAACCAAGGTAAATAAGTTGTTGCTGTTGTTTTAAAAATTGAGCTATCTGATATGCTTGAAGCCCTTGACAGCCCTCCGGTTGCACTATAAATTGGGGGATTAAATTCTGAAAACCAAGGTAAATAAGTTGTTGCTGTTGTTTTAAAAATTGAGCTATCTGATATGCTTGAAGCCCTTGACAGCCCTCCGGTTGCACTATAAATTGGGGGATTAAATTCTGAAAACCAAGGTAAATAAGTTGTTGCTGTTGTTTTAAAAATTGAGCTATCTGATATGCTTGAAGCCCTTGACAGCCCTCCGGTTGCACTATAAATTGGGGGATTAAATTCTGAAAACCAAGGTAAATAAGTTGTTGCTGTTGTTTTAAAAATTGAGCTATCTGATATGCTTGAAGCCCTTGACAGCCCTCCGGTTGCACTATAAATTGGGGGATTAAATTCTGAAAACCAAGGTAAATAAGTTGTTGCTGTTGTTTTAAAAATTGAGCTATCTGATATGCTTGAAGCCCTTGACAGCCCTCCGGTTGCACTATAAATTGGGGGATTAAATTCTGAAAACCAAGGTAAATAAGTTGTTGCTGTTGTTTTAAAAATTGAGCTATCTGATATGCTTGAAGCCCTTGACAGCCCTCCGGTTGCACTATAAATTGGGGGATTAAATTCTGAAAACCAAGGTAAATAAGTTGTTGCTGTTGTTTTAAAAATTGAGCTATCTGATATGCTTGAAGCCCTTGACAGCCCTCCGGTTGCACTATAAATTGGGGGATTAAATTCTGAAAACCAAGGTAAATAAGTTGTTGCTGTTGTTTTAAAAATTGAGCTATCTGATATGCTTGAAGCCCTTGACAGCCCTCCGGTTGCACTATAAATTGGGGGATTAAATTCTGAAAACCAAGGTAAATAAGTTGTTGCTGTTGTTTTAAAAATTGAGCTATCTGATATGCTTGAAGCCCTTGACAGCCCTCCGGTTGCACTATAAATTGGGGGATTAAATTCTGAAAACCAAGGTAAATAAGTTGTTGCTGTTGTTTTAAAAATTGAGCTATCTGATATGCTTGAAGCCCTTGACAGCCCTCCGGTTGCACTATAAATTGGGGGATTAAATTCTGAAAACCAAGGTAAATAAGTTGTTGCTGTTGTTTTAAAAATTGAGCTATCTGATATGCTTGAAGCCCTTGACAGCCCTCCGGTTGCACTATAAATTGGGGGATTAAATTCTGAAAACCAAGGTAAATAAGTTGTTGCTGTTGTTTTAAAAATTGAGCTATCTGATATGCTTGAAGCCCTTGACAGCCCTCCGGTTGCACTATAAATTGGGGGATTAAATTCTGAAAACCAAGGTAAATAAGTTGTTGCTGTTGTTTTAAAAATTGAGCTATCTGATATGCTTGAAGCCCTTGACAGCCCTCCGGTTGCACTATAAATTGGGGGATTAAATTCTGAAAACCAAGGTAAATAAGTTGTTGCTGTTGTTTTAAAAATTGAGCTATCTGATATGCTTGAAGCCCTTGACAGCCCTCCGGTTGCACTATAAATTGGGGGATTAAATTCTGAAAACCAAGGTAAATAAGTTGTTGCTGTTGTTTTAAAAATTGAGCTATCTGATATGCTTGAAGCCCTTGACAGCCCTCCGGTTGCACTATAAATTGGGGGATTAAATTCTGAAAACCAAGGTAAATAAGTTGTTGCTGTTGTTTTAAAAATTGAGCTATCTGATATGCTTGAAGCCCTTGACAGCCCTCCGGTTGCACTATAAATTGGGGGATTAAATTCTGAAAACCAAGGTAAATAAGTTGTTGCTGTTGTTTTAAAAATTGAGCTATCTGATATGCTTGAAGCCCTTGACAGCCCTCCGGTTGCACTATAAATTGGGGGATTAAATTCTGAAAACCAAGGTAAATAAGTTGTTGCTGTTGTTTTAAAAATTGAGCTATCTGATATGCTTGAAGCCCTTGACAGCCCTCCGGTTGCACTATAAATTGGGGGATTAAATTCTGAAAACCAAGGTAAATAAGTTGTTGCTGTTGTTTTAAAAATTGAGCTATCTGATATGCTTGAAGCCCTTGACAGCCCTCCGGTTGCACTATAAATTGGGGGATTAAATTCTGAAAACCAAGGTAAATAAGTTGTTGCTGTTGTTTTAAAAATTGAGCTATCTGATATGCTTGAAGCCCTTGACAGCCCTCCGGTTGCACTATAAATTGGGGGATTAAATTCTGAAAACCAAGGTAAATAAGTTGTTGCTGTTGTTTTAAAAATTGAGCTATCTGATATGCTTGAAGCCCTTGACAGCCCTCCGGTTGCACTATAAATTGGGGGATTAAATTCTGAAAACCAAGGTAAATAAGTTGTTGCTGTTGTTTTAAAAATTGAGCTATCTGATATGCTTGAAGCCCTTGACAGCCCTCCGGTTGCACTATAAATTGGGGGATTAAATTCTGAAAACCAAGGTAAATAAGTTGTTGCTGTTGTTTTAAAAATTGAGCTATCTGATATGCTTGAAGCCCTTGACAGCCCTCCGGTTGCACTATAAATTGGGGGATTAAATTCTGAAAACCAAGGTAAATAAGTTGTTGCTGTTGTTTTAAAAATTGAGCTATCTGATATGCTTGAAGCCCTTGACAGCCCTCCGGTTGCACTATAAATTGGGGGATTAAATTCTGAAAACCAAGGTAAATAAGTTGTTGCTGTTGTTTTAAAAATTGAGCTATCTGATATGCTTGAAGCCCTTGACAGCCCTCCGGTTGCACTATAAATTGGGGGATTAAATTCTGAAAACCAAGGTAAATAAGTTGTTGTTGCTGTTGTTTTAAAAATTGAGCTATCTGATATGCTTGAAGCCCTTGACAGCCCTCCGGTTGCACTATAAATTGGGGGATTAAATTCTGAAAACCAAGGTAAATAAGTTGTTGCTGTTGTTTTAAAAATTGAGCTATCTGATATGCTTGAAGCCCTTGACAGCCCTCCGGTTGCACTATAAATTGGGGGATTAAATTCTGAAAACCAAGGTAAATAAGTTGTTGTTGCTGTTGTTTTAAAAATTGAGCTATCTGATATGCTTGAAGCCCTTGACAGCCCTCCGGTTGCACTATAAATTGGGGGATTAAATTCTGAAAACCAAGGTAAATAAGTTGTTGCTGTTGTTTTAAAAATTGAGCTATCTGATATGCTTGAAGCCCTTGACAGCCCTCCGGTTGCACTATAAATTGGGGGATTAAATTCTGAAAACCAAGGTAAATAAGTTGTTGCTGTTGTTTTAAAAATTGAGCTATCTGATATGCTTGAAGCCCTTGACAGCCCTCCGGTTGCACTATAAATTGGGGGATTAAATTCTGAAAACCAAGGTAAATAAGTTGTTGCTGTTGTTTTAAAAATTGAGCTATCTGATATGCTTGAAGCCCTTGACAGCCCTCCGGTTGCACTATAAATTGGGGGATTAAATTCTGAAAACCAAGGTAAATAAGTTGTTGCTGTTGTTTTAAAAATTGAGCTATCTGATATGCTTGAAGCCCTTGACAGCCCTCCGGTTGCACTATAAATTGGGGGATTAAATTCTGAAAACCAAGGTAAATAAGTTGTTGCTGTTGTTTTAAAAATTGAGCTATCTGATATGCTTGAAGCCCTTGACAGCCCTCCGGTTGCACTATAAATTGGGGGATTAAATTCTGAAAACCAAGGTAAATAAGTTGTTGCTGTTGTTTTAAAAATTGAGCTATCTGATATGCTTGAAGCCCTTGACAGCCCTCCGGTTGCACTATAAATTGGGGGATTAAATTCTGAAAACCAAGGTAAATAAGTTGTTGCTGTTGTTTTAAAAATTGAGCTATCTGATATGCTTGAAGCCCTTGACAGCCCTCCGGTTGCACTATAAATTGGGGGATTAAATTCTGAAAACCAAGGTAAATAAGTTGTTGCTGTTGTTTTAAAAATTGAGCTATCTGATATGCTTGAAGCCCTTGACAGCCCTCCGGTTGCACTATAAATTGGGGGATTAAATTCTGAAAACCAAGGTAAATAAGTTGTTGCTGTTGTTTTAAAAATTGAGCTATCTGATATGCTTGAAGCCCTTGACAGCCCTCCGGTTGCACTATAAATTGGGGGATTAAATTCTGAAAACCAAGGTAAATAAGTTGTTGCTGTTGTTTTAAAAATTGAGCTATCTGATATGCTTGAAGCCCTTGACAGCCCTCCGGTTGCACTATAAATTGGGGGATTAAATTCTGAAAACCAAGGTAAATAAGTTGTTGTTGCTGTTGTTTTAAAAATTGAGCTATCTGATATGCTTGAAGCCCTTGACAGCCCTCCGGTTGCACTATAAATTGGGGGATTAAATTCTGAAAACCAAGGTAAATAAGTTGTTGTTGCTGTTGTTTTAAAAATTGAGCTATCTGATATGCTTGAAGCCCTTGACAGCCCTCCGGTTGCACTATAAATTGGGGGATTAAATTCTGAAAACCAAGGTAAATAAGTTGTTGCTGTTGTTTTAAAAATTGAGCTATCTGATATGCTTGAAGCCCTTGACAGCCCTCCGGTTGCACTATAAATTGGGGGATTAAATTCTGAAAACCAAGGTAAATAAGTTGTTGTTGCTGTTGTTTTAAAAATTGAGCTATCTGATATGCTTGAAGCCCTTGACAGCCCTCCGGTTGCACTATAAATTGGGGGATTAAATTCTGAAAACCAAGGTAAATAAGTTGTTGCTGTTGTTTTAAAAATTGAGCTATCTGATATGCTTGAAGCCCTTGACAGCCCTCCGGTTGCACTATAAATTGGGGGATTAAATTCTGAAAACCAAGGTAAATAAGTTGTTGCTGTTGTTTTAAAAATTGAGCTATCTGATATGCTTGAAGCCCTTGACAGCCCTCCGGTTGCACTATAAATTGGGGGATTAAATTCTGAAAACCAAGGTAAATAAGTTGTTGCTGTTGTTTTAAAAATTGAGCTATCTGATATGCTTGAAGCCCTTGACAGCCCTCCGGTTGCACTATAAATTGGGGGATTAAATTCTGAAAACCAAGGTAAATAAGTTGTTGCTGTTGTTTTAAAAATTGAGCTATCTGATATGCTTGAAGCCCTTGACAGCCCTCCGGTTGCACTATAAATTGGGGGATTAAATTCTGAAAACCAAGGTAAATAAGTTGTTGCTGTTGTTTTAAAAATTGAGCTATCTGATATGCTTGAAGCCCTTGACAGCCCTCCGGTTGCACTATAAATTGGGGGATTAAATTCTGAAAACCAAGGTAAATAAGTTGTTGTTGTTGTTTTAAAAATTGAGCTATCTGATATGCTTGAAGCCCTTGACAGCCCTCCGGTTGCACTATAAATTGGGGGATTAAATTCTGAAAACCAAGGTAAATAAGTTGTTGCTGTTGTTTTAAAAATTGAGCTATCTGATATGCTTGAAGCCCTTGACAGCCCTCCGGTTGCACTATAAATTGGGGGATTAAATTCTGAAAACCAAGGTAAATAAGTTGTTGTTGCTGTTGTTTTAAAAATTGAGCTATCTGATATGCTTGAAGCCCTTGACAGCCCTCCGGTTGCACTATAAATTGGGGGATTAAATTCTGAAAACCAAGGTAAATAAGTTGTTGTTGCTGTTGTTTTAAAAATTGAGCTATCTGATATGCTTGAAGCCCTTGACAGCCCTCCGGTTGCACTATAAATTGGGGGATTAAATTCTGAAAACCAAGGTAAATAAGTTGTTGTTGCTGTTGTTTTAAAAATTGAGCTATCTGATATGCTTGAAGCCCTTGACAGCCCTCCGGTTGCACTATAAATTGGGGGATTAAATTCTGAAAACCAAGGTAAATAAGTTGTTGTTGCTGTTGTTTTAAAAATTGAGCTATCTGATATGCTTGAAGCCCTTGACAGCCCTCCGGTTGCACTATAAATTGGGGGATTAAATTCTGAAAACCAAGGTAAATAAGTTGTTGCTGTTGTTTTAAAAATTGAGCTATCTGATATGCTTGAAGCCCTTGACAGCCCTCCGGTTGCACTATAAATTGGGGGATTAAATTCTGAAAACCAAGGTAAATAAGTTGTTGCTGTTGTTTTAAAAATTGAGCTATCTGATATGCTTGAAGCCCTTGACAGCCCTCCGGTTGCACTATAAATTGGGGGATTAAATTCTGAAAACCAAGGTAAATAAGTTGTTGTTGCTGTTGTTTTTCTGTTGTTCTTGTTTTGTTTTTTAACATCGTAGCTATTAAGTTTGATGAAGCAGGTTATTCAGTATATTTCTTTTTCCCGAAAAATTTCTAGAAACCGAGTTACAAGATAGTTTACTAAGCGGTCCTAGAGATGTGCACGTCTAGTCCTACAGAATGCCAGTAGCTAGTAATTTCAAGACGGGCCGTCATACGCCAACACAATCTATTTGACAATAAAGTAAGCAAGTCATGTCGTACGGACCTTTTGACAACATAATAAAAGATAGACATTTCTGTCTGAAACATCTACATTACTGTAGGTAATTGCAGTTGCAGATTTATAGATTATAGCACAAATGGCATTTCTGCCAAGCCTTTGCTAATGTAACTATCAGGAGCAAATCTACTCCTCTGTTTCATCAGATTAAATTTAACATGTCACGGATGTCACAGTGCTTGTCTGTGTTTTTTTGTGGGTTTTTTTGTATCTCATTGTTTTGTTGTAGTTTTTTTTCTTGTTCCACGCGTGACGAGTGAAGATTCTCACACCTTGCTCCGGAACAACGTTGCCGGCTCTTGGGATCTTGGCAGTTTTTTGGTTGTTGTTTTTTTTAGATAGATCCTGGGTTTTTAGGGATTACCTTGGGATCATGGCAGTGTTTCTGAGATCTTGGAAATTTTCGGCGTTTTATGTCTTTGTTATTATTTCTTGTTTAAAAGGGACTGGAGAGAGAGAGACAGAGAGCGAGGGACAGAGACAGAGACAGACAGACAGAAAGAATGCCTTCGAGATCTGACTCCTCCAGTAAATAAATTACCAGTATCATCAATTTCATATGCTGCAAGATGATTCCAGGGTGCCTTTAAAGTGACATCATCGACTCCAAAGGCTGTTTGCGACAGTTTAATCTGTAAAAGTGAACCTGACATTTTTTGGGGGGTTAGGAAAATAATCTTGGGAGATTATTGGCCTGTTCTTCTTTGTTTTTTGGTTTTATGCCGGATTCTGGAGGTTTTTTTTGAAGCGTCACCTGCAACATTCCTCAGGAACGAACTCCAAGTATCACTAACCGAGGCGAAGAACAAGGTGCATTTTCTCCCTTTATGAAAATTACTGTTAATGCAAGGTGTCACGCTGCAAGGTCGAAAGTATAGATTGACGTGGGTTGGGTTAAAAAAAACAAAGGGAAAAGAAAACATGTTCTCTTCCAAAAACTATGTTATCGAAATTCCCACTTACTGTACAGAAATGAATGATGGGTATTGATTTTTCACACGTCACTAAATCTTGAACTTCGTGTCGTGAACTATGTGAAATCTTAAGTTCGTTTCGTGAAGAAAAAGACAATGTTTTTCAGGAATTATTGAAAAAACATCAAATAAGAAATATATGATGGTCCATTCAAAAAGGAAAGAAAATTGACACAATACGTCTATAAAAATAGTATAATATTTTCCAAGAATAGTTTTGTATATATTTGACAAAGACATGAACTGTCTTTGAATGAACCAGCGGGACAGAGATGCGCCCAGTTCCCCTTTAACTCCGTGGTCAACAAAGCAGAGACAAAACAGACTTGTCTCAATGCGCTGTGGACCTTAATTATTTTCCAGTAAACTTGTTTTCAGTTCCGTGAGCGGTTACGTAACTATGGGAAGCGAAGAGGTGTGAGGCAAAACTTTAAAAAGTCGAAAGTGCATTTATATTGAGCAAGAGAGTGAACCTGTAAGCAACTAAAACTTCGCGATTACGTCATCAAAAATTATAAACGTTGGTGTACTGCATCAAGTTTTGACGAAGAGTTACGTGGACACCTTCGTTTTGAACAAAAATCAGTCTTTACTATTATTTATATTAACAAATTTTGAGCCGCAAAAAACAGACCCATTTTCATCGGATAGAACCGAAAATTAGTGTGACTGGAAATTGCGTCCTTGACCTGTTTACACATAAGTAGTCGAAAACCAATGAAATTGTGGTGTAACAGAAAGTTCTATTAGTCATTACATCGAATCCAACTGCCGTGTTAATGTAGCCTAGATCTAGATATACGGTTTGCGCTTGGAAAATTTGCTAGATTTATCTTGCACGGATCGGCTGGTTTTTATAATAAACTTTGGCAATTAGTCGTTAGATTATCAATTCATTTTAATTTTAAACAGGGCCTTTCCTACTTTAACATAACATCAACCAAGGCGGAGGTATTTACCGTGACATGAGTTTTGTTACTCGTTTCACTGTGTTTATCAATGAAACATCGGAAGTAACCTGAGTTGGAAGGAAAATAATTATGACCAGATTTATTTAGATAGGGCGTTCATATCATCTCTGTCCACTTCACATTTCCTGTTGGTTAGACAAACAATAATTTTAGCCTATGTAAATCATGAAAATTATTATGATATAAAGATTTGTGAATTATCTGGTATGAGTTTTTGATACGACGATAACATTGAATGACATACATCAACAGTGTTTTTAAAACTAACACGTAGAGTTTGCATTGAATTAACTTTGCCGTATTTGTATGATGTTGTTGGGTAGTTATCGACGACTTCAAAAAGAATTTTTAAAATTGGTGAAATATATAAAAAAAAATTTAAAAAAACTGTATTTTGCAAAGCCCATTGTTAGAAACAAACGATAAAGAAACGTTGCAATGAATGACAAAACGAATTAGAGCTACAATGGAGGAGTGGTAAGCTTTTAGTCAACAAAGTCCGACTACCTCAGGCCGAAATGGTCAAATTGAAACAATGCTGGGAAAAACTTCAAAAGTGCGGCCACAAAGGTGTCCTTCCACAAGGCAAAAGGCCTGTCGTTCCTGGCGCTTTTTGTCGGGTTTGACGTTGTGGTTGTTGTTGTTGTTGTTGTTGTTGTTGCAACATTTAACATTTGTTCCAGTCCTGCTGTGATCCTACTGAGATTCTATAGTTTTGTTGCTGTTGCTGTTGTTGTTGGTGGTTTAAGATTTTGTCATTGTAAAAACAATGTCATATTTGAATTTTCAAGTAAATTGGTACTGATAAATTGATAAAACGGATATGGCGAAATAGGGCTTAAGTTCAAATTTTTAAACCTCTTTTTAAAAAATTCAAAATAAAATAATTCTAACACGATTTCAAGCAAAATATTTTATACTCATGCAAAAAATGACAATTTTTTTATTATATAAGCAAATCTCAATTTCCATAGAAAATTATTCCCCTTTCTCAGGCAGTTGGTCTTTCACCTTAAAACCTGATTTCACCAGATCAACTCACAATTTCCCCACAGTATATAATTATATGTTTTGTCTATTATAGTTGCCGCCCATCAAAGTGAATTTCTTTGATTTTTGTCATCATTAAAACTTGTTTTGCTTGTACATACATTAGCTCTGACCTTTGCAGTGTTTTCCCAACATTCACACAAATACACAAGTTCGAGTGCGCACACACAAGTAGTCCTGTCAATAAACTCAATATAAACAAAATCTTCCTTCCGCGTCTCTTTGCAAAGCCTAAACAACAGAAAGATGAAGTGATCGATACAGCCCTCGCTTGGTTTGACGTGACACCTTGTATTTTTTTGCTGGTGTTTATGATATTATATCGTTATTTACATCGTAAATCTTGACGTATTCGATCTGTTTTGTAACCGATATCACTTGAATGTTTACGCTGAGCTGGTTGTTAATGTTTGGTTTGTTTTTGTTGTTTGTTTTTTTTTCCTTTGTTTCATTTTTTTTTTTTTATGTGATTTTTTTGTTTTTGGCCTGCTCTGATTTGACAGTTTTTGAAGTGGTTCGTACCATAGTTTATCCCAAGTCTGTAGTTCGTACGACGTTTGTTAATCCAAAGATGACAATTTCCTTCTGCGTGTCACATTTTGGTCTTCTGTTCAAGCTTTCGGGTGCTGGATGGTGCGCGAGATGTCAGTGAAATCTATGTCGTGACGTCACCAATCAACTAAATGGGTTGGTGCACGTCTATGCTTAATTAGGTGTTGTGAAGCCTGCGCACTTACCAGCCCGATTCTGATCCTCCGACTAGTTGGATGGTGATGTCACGACATTGCCGTTTAGTGCGCTCAGATTCATCTATGCGCCATGAGCCTCGCCCCAGATCAGCGCGCAAATTGTGTGCACAGTTTTTTTAATGGTGTGAAGAAGACAGTGTCTCATCTTATCGTTTCTAATATCTTTGGTCCAGCTAGTCGACTGATGCGCCAGTTCTCACTAAAGCCCAATATCGTTACGTCACGAACCAACTAGCCGGCCGATCAAATCGGCTAGTGCGCCCTGCGTCTAAGAGTTAATAAAACTGAAAAAGTCGAGACTGATGGCTCGAAGAATGAAATAAAATGAAAAGAATGATTCCATTCGTGTTTTCAAAAGTATCGTAGGTTTTCGCTCTTGTGTAAGCCCCTCCCCCACCCCCACCCCACTCCATTAGTCGTGTTACCGTGTCTTGCTGGCCGCAAAGACCGGGAGAAATTGCTTCAAACAAAGCAAGCATGCACACACAAAAATGAGTGCCTCACCTGCGCGTAGAAATCGATAGCAGATAAATCCCGTTACGAACTTAGAAAATGTCGGGAAGCTTGTTCGTGATTTAACGCCTGTGGCAAAAACTATTAGTCTTATTTGATCATTTCAATTTTTTTTTTTTGAGTGTATTGCGTGTGTAAGCTTTTTATTGTTTTGTGAGATGTCTTATTACTAACAGTAGTCTTTATTTGTGAATAAAAGTGTGAAATGTCGATATTGAAGTAAAAAAAAAACACCAAAAAATACTGTTATGCTGAGAAAATTGTGAAGAAAAATAATCCCATTGATTCTACAACTTTAACTGTGAGCCCACACATGTGACAGCATTGCGACACGATGATATAATGTCAGTAAAGAATAAAATTAAGGAATTTCGTGTCCTCGAAAACAAAATGCGAAAAACAAAAAGTGAAGTTTTCTCCAGGGGGGGGGGGGGGGGGGGAGAGAGAGTCTTGAATAAGTCTGAATGGAATGAAACAGGGTGAAAAGAATGCGTACTGATCTGCTTTATAATAAACTAGCTGAGTTGCCCGGCCCTGCCCGGGAGAAATACCTTTATTACTTATAATGATCTAGATCTAGTACACAAGGTAACTTTCCTTCCACAGACAAAAAAAATACAATGACAGAATCAGTATCGACTCGGATTCCGCGCCTACTCTGGACTGGAGTTTGTTTACCCTTTTTCGGTAAAGTTTACGGGCGACCCATGTTTTCGTTAATCCACAATTTGCTTCCTTCAGCGAATGAACGATGAGGGGAACTGCGAAACGAAACCTTAAAATGGCGAACCATGACTCGAAATAGATTTAAATGATGGCGAAACAATGAAAAATGAAACGTAGAAGCCTGAACATTTCATAATTTCTAATATAGCCCATGTTAATTTCCCATTGATAATATGCTGTTGTGCAAAGTTTGAAGCCTGAGTGTGATGCGTTTCCTGAGCCTTAGGTGACCAAAGTTTCGAGTTACCAGAATATATATATAGATAAATCAACACGCCTTTTCTCATTAATAAGGTTTTTGAAGAACTCAATATCAAAATTTGTGTATACTCTGCCTTCTTGTGAAATGTATACGTTAGGTATGAGTAGGGATCTTGGGGTGGGGGTGGGGGGGGGGGGTCAGAAAGCATCCCCACCAACCCAAAGCTGTTTATTTCATTTTTGGTTTTTACAAAGATGAAATTGTACTACGTCAGTGATTCACTGATATTTTTAGTAGTTAACTCTTGGGTCTTTGTAGTTAGGGTTTAACGTCTTAGACTGTGCGGTTGCTGTCGTTGACGCTATTCAGTGTTGATGTTGTTTTACTGGAGGAGATTAAAATATGATGTGATTGATGTCACCGTCCTGTTTCAGAAATGTTGTGTCCTCGAAAAATGAAAACAAACTAAAAAGAAAGAATTATTTTTGCTACGTATTATATTTATTGTTTTAATCAAATGGACAATGAACAAAGAAATATAGAGGAAACTAGAAGGAGTAGAAATGTCATTTATTAGAAGAATAATTGAGAATATCAAGAATGGAGAAAAAATCAAATGAGTCAGTACTGAAAGACTCATTATTTAAAACAATAAGACAGAGGCAACTGAAAGTTCAAGGGCACATCTGTCGCCTCAGCAGCTGCGAACATCTAGCAGTTACAGGGAAGATGGAAGGCAGGAAAAGCAGTGGTAGACAGGGAAAAACTTTCACTGAAAATCTTAATTCATGGAGAACAAATAAACGTCACAACAACAACTCCTTCTTGAGGTTGGCTGATGACAGATCCGAGTGGAGAGCCATGATCGCCAATGTCTGTTCTGGACAGGGCAACTGATGATGATTTTTTTTTTTTTAAATCAAATACATAAGGTGACAAGGTGGACTAGAGACAAGGTGCTCGCCCCTCATGCTAAGGGTATCGGGTTCAAAACCCGGCCGGTGCAGGCATTTGGAAGTTTGAGATTTTTCTCCTATTTTCGAGCTCCTGATCCTATGGGGGGGGGGGGGGGATAGGATCGAGTACCTAGTCTTCTCGGATACGGACGAACAAATTCGGAGGGCATGTGTGCACGTTACGCACGTTAAAGATACCTTGGCAGTTGGAAATCGAGAAGTGCAGGCTTAACAAGGTCGCTCCCCTGGCAAAATAAATTTTTTTTTTTAGATACTGCAAAAGCACACAAAAACATTATCAAGAAAAATAAAAACAAAAGAAGTAAAGTGTAAGTGCCAAGAAAAGCGAACTTCGTAAAATAAAGACCTGAAGCCACTGTGACGTTGTGATCTTTGAGGTTAGCATTATTATTTCACAGGAAAAGATCATAACATGGCATGATATCGATGTCCGCCTTTTTTTTTTTCTTTTGGTGATGCAGGGTATTTTGAGCGGGTTTTGTATCTTTTTTTCTTATTATTGCATCTATTCCATTTGTTATTTAATCAGGTATTGTTATTGAGGCAGATCTGTTTCGCCTCGACTTTAGTGTGAGATGTAGACTGTAGAGTTGTCTTGAATGTCTTTGTCTTAGTTTTTGTCTCAGACATTTTGTATCTTGCATTTCTTGTTGTTTTTCTTCGGTTTCTTCCTGTTCCCTGCAACTTTCTTCAACGTCTTCTTAACCCTCAAAAGGGCTGTTTATCAGCCCCCAAAAGGACTGTTTGTTGGCCTCCTAAAGGGATGTTTGTTAACCCTAAAAAGGCCTATTTGTCAGCCCTCAAAAGGATTACTGGTTAGCCCTGAAATGGTTTTTTGTCAGCCGCCATAAAGGTGGGGGGGGGGGGGGGTTGCTTGAAGTCTTTACACCGGTAACGGACTGGGTTAAACCGAGATACTCCAAAGAAACCAGAAGCTTTGAAATTTAACGCAAAACTTTTGCCAGCACAGTAAAAGTGATGTGAGATCCTTGTTTGTCAACATCTGTAGTGAGTTCGATGCTACAGGTATAAGACGGGCACATTACAGTAAAAAATTAGCTTGAAGGTGTTTTCAAGCAATTACCTACAATTTACCTCATCAAGACGGTTAGCTTTTTTATGTAAACTTTATTCAGATGCCAATCCCATGCATTAACACAAATAAACTGACAAAACCTACAAGAAATAAATTTTAGCATTAAAAAAAATGATGGCGGGAGTATTCATTGTGGTGCAATTGTCACTCTTTTTTTTTTTTTCACTCAATGCCTAAATAACGGTTTACAAAAAAATTATAGAATTACTTTTCGCAAGTGCCAAGCTCTCTGAACAAATCGCTTTTGTATCGACCTATCCTGTGTATTCAAGTTTCAGGCAATTTCAGTTGTGAACGTGTAAATTCGATACAGTTTTATTTTTGTGCTGCCTTTGAAACGCCCAGCACGTGAAGGACTATCATTTTATATGTGTTCACTCTGGTGAGATTTCCCGGCCGGAAACGAGTGCATAGGTGTGCATGGTATCTGCAGTAAGACTGCGGAATATTATAGGGAACTTCCAAAATCAGAAAGAGAGATAGAAAGGTGGATGCACAGATTTATCCCGGGCAATGCCGGGTACTTCTCTAATAATAATAATAATAATAATAATAATAATAATAATAATAATAATAATAATAATAATAATAATAATAAAAGACCACGAAGAAGATAAAAGGGAAGAAGGAGAAGGAGTGGAGAACATGAAAAAGAAAGGAGTGGGAGAAAGAGGCGAAGAAAAGGGAAAAGAGGAGGAGGAAGACGAGAAGAAAGGAGGAAGAGAAGGAGAGGAAAAGGGAAAAGAAGGAGGAAGAGAAGGAGAGGAAAAGGGAAAAGAAGGAGGAAGAGAAGGAGAGGAAAAGGGAAAAGAAGGAGGAAGAGAAGGAGAGGAAAAGGGAAAAGAAGGAGGAAGAGAAGGAGAGGAAAAGGGAAAAGAAGGAGGAAGAGAAGGAGAGGAAAAGGGAAAAGAAGGAGGAAGAGAAGGAGAGGAAAAGGGAAAAGAAGGAGGAAGAGAAGGAGAGGAAAAGGGAAAAGAAGGAGGAAGAGAAGGCGAGGAAAAGGGAAAAGAAGGAGGAAGAGAAGGCGAGGAAAAGGGAAAAGAAGGAGGAAGAGAAGGAGAGGAAAAGGGAAAAGAAGGAGGAAGAGAAGGCGAGGAAAAGGGAAAAGAAGGAGGAAGAGAAGGAGAGGAAAAGGGAAAAGAAGGAGGAAGAGAAGGAGAGGAAAAGGGAAAAGAAGGAGGAAGAGAAGGCGAGGAAAAGGGAAAAGAAGGAGGAAGAGAAGGCGAGGAAAAGGGAAGAGAAGGAGGAAGAGAAGGAGAGGAAAAGGGAAGAGAAGGAGGAAGAGAAGGAGAGGAAAAGGGAAAAGAAGGAGGAAGAGAAGGAGAGGAAAAGGGAAAAGAAGGAGGAAGAGAAGGAGAGGAAAAGGGAAAAGAAGGAGGAAGAGAAGGAGAGGAAAAGGGAAAAGAAGGAGGAAGAGAAGGAGAGGAAACGGGAAAAGAAGGAGGAAGAGAAGGAGAGGAAAAGGGAAAAGAAGGAGGAAGAGAAGGAGAGGAAAAGGGAAAAGAAGGGGGAAGAGAAGGAGAGGAAAAGGGAAAAGAAGGAGGAAGAGAAGGCGAGGAAAAGGGAAAAGAAGGAGGAAGAGAAGGAGAGGAAAAGGGAAAAGAAGGAGGAAGAGAAGGAGAGGAAAAAGGAAAAGAAGGAGGAAGAGAAGGAGAGGAAAAAGGAAGAGAAGGAGGAAGAGAAGGAGAAGAAAAGGGAAAAGAAGGAGGAAGAGAAGGAGAGGAAAAGGGAAAAGAAGGAGGAAGAGAAGGAGAGGAAAAGGAAAAGAAGGAGGAAGAGAAGGAGAGGAAAAAGGGAAAAGAAGGAGGAAGAGAAGGAGAGGAAAAGGAAAAGAAGAAGGAGAGGAAAAAGGGAAAAGAAGGAGGAAGAGAAGGAGAGGAAAAGGAAAAGAAGGAGGAAGAGAAGGAGAGGAAAAGGGAAAAGAAAAAGAAGATGAAGAGGAAGAAGACTTCGAGAAGAAAAGGATGAAGAAAGAGAGGAAGGAAAAGGAGAAGAAGATGAAGAGGCAGAGAAGAAGAAAGGAAGAAGAGGAAGAAAGGACGAGAGGAAGAAGAAGGAGAATGATAGAAAGAAGAAAAAGAAACATTATGAACAATGACTTTTAAGGGTTTTAATCTTCAGGTATTCCATTATTTGATTATTTTTTCCCTCTGACTGTCACCGGTCATTATGTTGGACATTGACAAAACTTGCACAGCCTTGACGTGTCAAAAATGTTCCTGTAATTGTTTTTATATCTGTGTGTGTGTAAAAACAACACCAAGTTTTTTAATGGTATCGAATGTTCTCAAATCACTTTTACCAGCATGGCAAAGTTTTTGCAGTAAATTTCAATGCCTTTGTTTTCTGTGCATTATCTCAGTACAAACCAGTTGGTTTCCTGTATAAAAACAGTGTAAAGAGAATAATTTTACTTGCCGGAAAATATTTCTTTTTCAATTATATAGAAATGTTGAGAAACATTCCACGGTGAGAAAAATTTGATGCAATAATTGATGCGTCTTTTCTTGTAATATTTTCTTCTAGACTTCTCCAGTTTATACTCAGGTTGAATCTTGTTCCCATTTATGTTTATATGTAATTATGTGTTGGACTTTGAACTAATGTATGAGTGATGTTAATACAATTGACATTTTTGGGATGTTTGTCTGTTTAATTTTACATTATTTTGGGGATTTTGAGACTACTTTTCTTTATTCCTGTATATTTTACTTATTTTATTCAACAAACATATTATATGAGTGACTTGTGACCAGATTATCAGTTAAATCAGAGACGGTGGGGGTGGGAGCGTAATGTGAATCGCGCAAAGGGGGGGGGGGGGGGGGTAAATTGAAATCCGGTTCAGTCTACCTGGGGAAGGGGGGGGGGTTAATGTGAAATCGATTTGAGATTCCCCGGGGGTAACTTGAAAAGGGTGGGGTCCTTGAAGTCTTTTTTACACCGGTAACGGACTGGGTTACGCCGAGATAGTGCAAAGAAACTAGAAGCTTTGAAATTTAACGCAAAACTTTTTACCAGCACAGTAAAAGTGATGTGAGATCCTTGTTTGTCAACAGCTATAGTGAGTACGATGCTACAGGTATAAGACGGGGACATTACCGTAAAACATTATTGTAATCGTTAATATTGTTATTACTACTACTCTTACTACTTCTACTACTATTACCACTATTGCTATGAATTCAACTCCTACTGCTTCTACGATTGTTTCTGCCACTACTACCACTACTACTGCTACCATTACTACTACTACTACTACTACTACCACTACTGCTACTACTACTGCTACTTCTACTGCTACAACTTCTGCTACAGCTATTACTACTATCACTACTACTATTATCACCACGACACGACAAGCCACGAGTGCAGCTACTAATATTACCACGACTTCTATCATTATTGCATTATTGTAATTATTATTATATCATTATTATCATTAATATCATTATTACCAGTATAATCATTATTGTGGTGATCTGGCAACTCTAACTGGCACTGCCAACAATTTAAAAATACCGCTGATGCTACTGTTATTTTACTGCCAGAAGAAACGACAGCAATGATAGAAACGGGAGATTTTGTTTTGTCATGGTGCTGTTGACGATACTGTGGTCGAGGATGTGCGAACAAATCCTAGCCTGGTGGTCAGACCATAGTGATCATTCACTTATTAATACCCTGCGTCTTAAACAGTGCCTTCCTCACGATTGTGTCCTTCATGTTGTGTCGTTGAAATTGTCGTTGAACTCTATGTCCGTAGTTTTAAGGAAGGTATCATACTAAGACCGGTCAGACACATTCAGATGCTGGCAGACAAGAAGCGAACGCCATAATTTCCTATATTTTCTCAGTGAATCCGGGAAGCCCCTACCATTCTAAGCCCAGTCACACACAGTCAGCTTCTGTCTTTATTTCTTTGGTCCACATTTTGCTGGCAGCACCTGTCTGTGTCTGACCGGGCTTAGTATGATACCTCCCTTAGCTTTCCTACTTGTGTAGAGCCAGCCCGCTGAAGCTGGAAGTTGTTAACCTAGGACAAAATACTTCCACTGGTAAAATCACACTTGGACCAAGCGGACATATTTTATGAATCGCCCTTTTTTCCTTTCATTTGGTAGAGATTGTATGGAAGTGTTTTTGCCCATGGAAGTAAATTTCTAGATGGGTTTTTGTGTTAATAGTATTTTGTGTGGATCCCATGAATTATACAGGTCTACTGTCAGCCACTTTATCTTTACTTAAACAAAAAGGCTCAGGTTGTCTGTTTAGATAGAAAGGCTATCGTTTATTTACTTCTAGTTCGGCAGTCCGGGAGGAGATTGATGGTAAACGATTAGTTAGACGCGGCGGATGTCGACCCTTGCAGTGTTATAGCGATAGGTCAGGGCGTAGCGTGGGAGGTGCCACTAGGACGGTTGCTCCGGGCATGAAATTTCAAGAGAAAAAAATGATAAATAAAAAATAAACCCCTTCCCCTTGTCACAAATCCCAGACTGGGAGATGTAATAAGTTATGACAGGACAACAATCACGAACGAACAAGTTTAACACTTAACAGAACAACCTATCAGACTCACACATTTATTAAACATAATTATACAGATAATAGCGCAATTACATACATCATATTATTGAATTTAACTGCCGTACAACGGCCTTATTCCCACATGCACTCTTCCTCGGATCCACAACCCGGTAGTTACTTCCTAAAGACACTTCGGCCTCAGCCTCTCCCCTCAGGGTCTTAATAGCACATTAATAATTCACTGGCACCGCAGTCTCTCAATATCACCTTCCTATTGTCATACATCTTAGCATTCCACTAGCACCTCAGCAGGGCAATAGCACATTATCATTTCAATAGCCCATCAACATGGCAATAGTACATTATCATTTCAATAGCCCATCAACATGGCAATAGTACATTATCATTTCAATTAGCACATTCACGCTCATATCTACGTCCCTGTCCGTGGCCTGACTGCCACGACTTTATGTGCCTCTACTGTCCTGCACCGACAGCCTCACTCTTGGCCTATGTGTGGCCTCCCGCCCTATGCTGGCCTATCCCCTGTGCTCACCGAGGTGGCTCTTTGGCCCGTCCCCGACACCTACAAGAATAACATTACATTGGTATAATACCCTACCATTTCTATTCACTCCACCTCTCCTTACAACCCATGAAGCGTACACACAATAGTTCACCTTTCACTCACCACACATCTTACGGTAACACACCTCCATCGGAGTACACACTACTCACTCGCGCTACAAATCCATGAACTCAACTTTCATCTATCGCTCATGGCGCACATTGCTATATCCAATATCAAGGACTTCCACATTCCTCACATATACTTATTTACATCATGGTAATAGACGAATATAATATAATACATCAATCATAATTATCAATCAACGTTCTACCTACCAGTCATCACTGGAAAAAACACTCTCATCCGTCTTCCGACTGCTCCCCTTATGTTCGCCCGCTGGGCTCTTACTAGCGTCCGTTCTCTTTGGACTATCTCTGTGCAGTGAACTGGTAATACAGCGCTCTCGCCTCCTTCAGACCGGTACCCCAACTCACAACATGCACGCTTTAACTTACTTGTCTACGTGCGTTAATTTTACTCTCCTCCTTTCCCCCCGTAATTATTAACTATCGCTCACTCCACTCGTGACACCCCTTACGGTCACACAGAAAATCTCCCAGAGTTCAAACATTCTACAGTTTGTCAGTTTGACTGGGCAAACACAGATCCTTACGTGCTAGCAGTCCACATGTTAGAGGGCGCAATACTTGCCCTGCCCCGGCTGTTAGCAACCCACGCTACGCCACTGTGATAAGTACATGAATTCTTAGTTCCATAATAATTGATATTATTATTGGCAACATGTATAAAAGTAAAAACCAGCATGGAAATAAATGCCATGAATAACATGTGTAGCAGTCAGTGTCACATTATCAATATATCTACAGTCTGTGACTTCCCTGTCTAAATCTCCTTACTCTGCACAGAAGTGCAAACCCTGCACAATTCTTACACCAAAGCTTACATATTTTGCCAAGAGATTGGGCTCGCTCGATGACAAACCTAACTTATACTGAATAGCAAAAGTCTTGCAACAAAATTTAAACGACTGTAACTTTTGAAAGAATTCGGTTAATTCAAACATGTTAAAAAATGAAATAAATAAAAATTGTTCCCGTGAAATACAAATCTTTCATTTTTTTTAATGACTTGATGGCCTGTCTACAGTGCCTAGGACAACCAAATAACAAGGTTCGGGACTATATGGGGTTTCGGCCTGTCGAGATAAGTGTTAGGACGGTTTCTATCTTGCCTGAAGTGCTCATGTAGATCTAATTCATTAATGGCTTCAATAACACTTGAATTAAGGATGACAAGGCCTTTATGTCATTCAGTTATCTCCAGCGGTTCAAAAGTTACAGCCCTTTAAAAGTTCGTTGCAGATTTATGCCGCCAAGTATATTTAGACCGCTGTTCAAACTGCAATGTTCTTTTCCAAGACTCCTAATGTTGTGTTGTTGTTGTTGTTGTTGTTGTTGTTGTTGTTGTTGTTGTTGTTGTTTTTGGGGGGGGGGGTATTTTTTGTACTTTTTAATTTCTTACATGCAGAAGTGGAGTTGGAACAAACAAGAACTCAAGTCGCGACCAACATGGCTTATACTCGATATTTATATTATAATCCTATGACTTTTCTGTCGAAAAAAAACATGTTTTAAACCAAACTTTCTAAATCACTACCATATTTGAAAACCGTGCCTACGACCCTTGACCCTTTTGTGCCCAGTGCATTTTTCGGACGTTGATGTCAACCCGTCCTAGAAAATGTACTTCACTGTGATGGAAGTAATTAAAAGGTAGTAATTAATTTGAATGTAATCACTCGGTACGTCAGGACTCCACACAAGTTCTTGTGGAACTATCCACTGGATATGGATTTGCGCAGCGGTATCTGTTGTTATATCGCTAATGTCATAATGCGTTTGGTTCACTAATTATAATTATGTGAGAACTACCTGCACCATCATGTTCTGTTGTTGACAGGCGGAAGGTACAACAGTGTAGACGTGGGTGAGACAGACAGACAGAAGAGAGAGGGAGAGAGACATAGTCAGAAGGAGAGAGAGCGACAGACACACGGAGACGAATATGTAAATAGAGAAAGAGAGAGGGGGGGGGGAGAAACGGAGGAGAGCGAGAGAAAGGGAGGGAGACAGACGGACGGAGGGAGGGAGGGAGAGAGACATACACTCATATATACAGAGAGAGATGGGGACAGAGAAAGAGCGGAGAGGAGAGACCGAGACATACACAAAGAAAGGGGAGAGGGAGAGCTGCACCACACAGACACATAGATATAAAATGGCAAACTTGAAGTGATCGACAGAGACAAAATTGAGCAAAAAGAAAAGGTTGTATGTTGCGAAGCCCCGCGTGAGAAATAAAACCCAAACAGTACAAAGCAAACTAAAGAGAAGACAGAAAATGCATAAATTTTCGGCTTTCGCCTTTGTCAAGTGAAAAAAAACAACAAAAAAACGAACAATAAAAGACTTCAACAGGAACGAAGTGAAACAGTTTACTTAGCTGCGAGTTCTTGCTTCTTTAGCAGCACCAAAGCACGTCCGTCCGCCAAAAGCATGGAAGCAGGAATTGACGCAATTGGTTAGTAACCAAGATGAAGGCGCCATATAGTGCCTCACAGCACAAGACCGGGATGGTGCGCAATGTCAGGAGTCGCAGTAAATGAAAAGAAAAAGAAAAAGAGATTAAAAAAATAAAAATAAATAAATAAATAAATAAACAAATAGATAAATAAATGAAAGAAAATAATAATAATAAAGAAAATTATATATAATATATATATATTGATATTAGCAACAGTGGAATTATCGAAGGCAATGTTGGACATTGATGCCATGGGGAGAGATAGTGCCGAGCTGGAAAATTAATCGTTGTTCGGTTTCAAAGCGTACATCAGCGCCTGCATGACAAGACTTGAGCCCCAGAATTTGAATGTGCCCTTTGTCGACGTTCAGCATTAAGGAAGGTTTCACTTGCCATAGTCGCAATCTGGTGTATGCTATCCGCTGTGCCAGGTGTCATATGTTGTACATTGGTGAAACGGGACGTCAGCTTCACACTCGGTTTCGGGAGCACCTCCGTGACATTGAAAATCGAAATGGAAAGCCTGTTTCTGTCCATTTTAATCGACCAGACCATGAGCCATCCAACGACATTCAAATTCTGGGACTCAAGTCTTGTCATGCAGGCGCTGATGTACGCTTTGAAACCGAACAACGATTAATTTTCCAGCTCGGCACTATCTCTCCCCATGGCATCAATGTCCAACATTGCCTTCGATAATTCCACTGTTGCTAATATCAATATATATATATTATATATAATTTTCTTTATTATTATTATTTTCTTTCATTTATTTATCTATTTGTTTATTTATTTATTTATTTATTTTTATTTTTTTAATCTCTTTTTCTTTTTCTTTTCATTTACTGCGACTCCTGACATTGCGCACCATCCCGGTCTTGTGCTGTGAGGCACTATATGGCGCCTTCATCTTGGTTACTAACCAATTGCGTCACTTCCTGCTTCCATGCTTTTGGCGGACGGACGTGCTTTGGTGCTGCTAAAGAAGCAAGAACTCGCAGCTAAGTAAACTGTTTCACTTCGTTCCTGTTGAAGTCTTTTATTGTTCGTTTTTTTGTTGTTTTTTTTTCACTTGACAAAGGCGAAAGCCGAAAATTTATGCATTTTCTGTCTTCTTTTTAGTTTGCTTTGTACTGTTTGGGTTTTATTTCTCACGCGGGGCTTCGCAACATACAACCTTTTCTTTTTGCTCAATTTTGACTTTGCTTATAGCCCTGCTGCAACCCCACAGTTTTTCTGTGGTTTTTATGATCGACAGAGAGTATACGATTCACAGTCAAAAGTTTGCTGATCTAAAGCAAAACTGAAAATGAAGAAAAACCACTAATCCACAAATACAAAAAACCTTGAACTACATTCTTAGCCTATGACATAAATTCTGGGTCTAAAAGTCTGCGAAACTAATTGTCCTGTCTTCAGTTGTTATCTTAAGTCTGATATAGATAACTGTAAGACATGACTGTCCATTGAAGGATTTTATTTTCGTCTCTGATTTCAAGTTACCACCACCACCAATAGAAACAGGCCACGCAGTTTATATGTTTTTTCCATCTTCCAAACAGTACTATTTTACTTGATCTCTGATTCAGTTCCTGAAAATACCAAACTCTTGTTTAAAGCATTTTCAGAAATCCCCTGAGATCTAGAGCACTCTGATTCTAGTGTACTAAATTTACATTTACTAGATGTCCTATGGGGCATTGCCCGGAATAAACAATCATATGCTCCCCCCCCCCTCTCTCTCTCTCTCTCTCTCTCTCTCTCTCTCTCTCTCTCTCCCTCTCATATAATAAAAGTCTTTCTTCAGAACTCATGCGCACCACAACATTACGCACCAAACTGAACGCTTGATACAGTTACTTTTTATAACATGCACGGTACTATATATTACGAAACAAACATGCAAAAATACAGATGTTACATAGCCATAAACATTGTTATTTGTTAAAAATACATGCTTGAAGTAAACAACTTTTAATTATAGCCATCATCTTCCTTATCTCAATTGCCACCTTCCTGCCAAATTTAAGGCCTGAAGAGTGTATAGTTTGGTCAGTTAGTCATGCCAAAGGTTGCAAGTTACTGAAATATATAATAGATGTTTGTTCCCTACTTGCTCAAAGTATCACCTGAAAGGAGAAGGATGGATTTTTTTTCTTCCTCTCAATTACTTTCTTTTTTTTTTTTTTTGAAGTTTCACTCTCGTCCTGATATTTTGGATGTGAAAAGTGGGCCTAGGCTACTTTGTGATGCGATAAAAAAGCGGCATACAAAAGAACATGTTTTCGAGTGAGCGAAATAAAAAAAATAAAAAAATAAAAAGAATCGGTTTCCTACAGTAATAATGGAGAATTTTGTCGTGTGAAGCTGAGTTTTCTTGTGTACGGAAAGGGAAACGGCAACAGAATCGTCAAAATCCCTTTCAAGTAGTGAAATACAAAGAATACTTTAATGCCGTACACATGGATGTCATGATCACATTGGGATCATAAATGCCGTGCTAGGTCACGACGTCAGTGAGTTAATTTTTACGATCTTGTTGATTATAACCAGCGTAATTTGTCCTTGAGCTGTTCTCGTGAACAGTTTGTTTTGAAACACCTTTTTTCTGATGGATGGAGAGAAGGAGGGGCGAGACAGAATAAATGTATAGCTAGGAATGACAGAGCAGTTCTCGACCCCGTGATTTTGATTAACATAGATAAGGGGCGAGTAAAGGTAGTTTATTTAGACGCTGTAGCATCTGCGGGCTACCCCTTGCCCTCCCCCGGTTTTGTTGTTGTGCTGGTGGCTGAGCATGTGTCCACTACTTTTTCCATCTTATTGTTGACTACCGTCAGAGTGTGCTGTACTCCGTGACCTGACCTTCTTTTCTAGTGAGTAGTTTTTTTCCTCGCTCGCTTGTTGTCAGGTGTTTTGACTCGTTCAGTAAATATTAGTATGTTCCCGAATATTCGATAACGTGGTGGAAACGAATGTTTACGCCAGATTTGGCCTTGAGTGATGTAACCTGATGACGTATTGATGCGTGATTGGTTAGTTTGGGCGAGGGCAAAGGTAACGTTTATTTCGGGAACTTTCTATAGAAATGTTTATATATATAGACCTGTGTGAGTGGTTGGGGGGTGAGTAAGTGAGTTTCCTTTTGTGTGGCGTAGATATTTAGTTTCGCTGGTGTCTTCCTAGTAATTCATTGTTCACTATACAGTTATTAAACTTTAGTATTATTTAATCTATCGTCGGATCTCGTGTTTATTTATTTTACAGCTGTAATAGTTTCGTTTTCTAAAGGGTTGTAGTTAGATCAACTAACTCCCCCCTACTATAACGTGCTAGAACAACTTCAGCTGTTACATATTGGGGGCTCGTCCGGGATCCGACCAGATTCGAACGGACCAGATCTAAATTATTAGATTTATTTACATAGTTTATTGTAGAATATCATCGACAAGCTATCTACAACATGTCGGAGGTTATTGGAAGGCTTAGCCAGGAAGCGGACGCTATGGAGCTCACTGGGCAGGAGAGACGGGACTACCTCCGTGAAGGCCTGGAAAGAGAAAGACAGCAGGAGGCTGAACGACAGGCTCGGGAGAAGGAGGCTGAACGACAGGCTCGGGAGAATGAGATGAACCACGAGTTGGAGATGGAGAAGATCCGCCAGCAACGTGGAGGCAACGACTCAGCGCAGAAGTCCGACGACCACGCCAGTTCCAAGAGACCCAAGCTACCTGCATTTCAGGACAAGAAGGACGATCTGGATAGCTGGTTGCTGCGGTTTGAGAGGTTTGCTGAGACAGCTGAATGGCCCAGATCCACCTGGACGACATCACTGTCTGGCCTGCTGACCGGGAGAGCTTTAGAGTGCTTCTGCAGACTACCGATCGACGAAGCCAAGGACTACGACAAGGTCAAGGAAGCGTTGCAGAAGAGGTACAACCTGTCAGAGGACGGATACAGACTCATGTTCAGACAAGGTAAGCCTGAAGATGGAGAAGATGTTGGAATGTTTTTGACCAGGATCAAGACCTATCTAGAGAGGTGGATAAAGCTGTCGAAGACGGAGGAGACCTACGAAGGAGTGAGAGATCTGTTCGTCAGAGAGCAATTCATGGATGCCTGCCCACCAGACCTTGCAACCCATGTGAGGGAGAGGAAACCAAAGACGCTACAGGACATCGCAGACTCAGCGGAGGCGTTCCTGGTAGCGAGGAACCGGACACTCAGAGGGAGCGCCAGACAACAAAGCCGGCCAGTGCGACGGAGACCCAACGGAGACAGAAGTCTACAGGTCTGTTATAGGTGCCAGGAGCCGGGGCATAAGGCGAGGGAGTGTCGTGCAAGGACAAAAGACAAAGGTGAGTTCAGATGTTACCTTTGTGGAAAGCCAGGCCACGTTCGGAGGATGTGTCCAGCCCAGAAGGATATGGGACGAGGCAAGCCGAACAAGGCGGCGGCGGCCGTAGTGATAGCGGCGGACGAGTCGTCGAGACAGGATGCGACGACGGCTGACACCAGCATCAACGTTCAAGCGGTAATGAAGGACGGGAAGCTACAGTTAGCGGTGCCTGTTACGTGCGGAGGGTGCAGTGACGGAAGGACCGTGGAGAAACTGAAGTTACCAGTGATGAAGGGCTTGATTGGAAATCGAGCGGTAGATGTCCTAAGAGATACCGGCTGTGAAGGTGTAGTGGTGCGGCGAGCACTGGTGGACGACGGACAGCTCACCGGTGGGAAGAAACTTATCGCGAGGATCGATAACTCCTTGCTAGCGGCGGAGGAAGCCGTTATCGACGTGAAGACGCCTTACCTGACGGGCAAAGTGACGGCGCTGTGTCTCCCGGAGACCATCTGCGACCTAGTAGTCGGGAACGTGGACGGAGCGAAGGATCCGTACGACCCTGATACTGAGGTGATGGTAGGAGCGGTGACCACGAGGGCCCAGGAGAAGAGGAAGGACCGGTCTACGTCGCTGAAGGTGCCGAGGGCAGAACGGCACGCGGGAGTGGATAGAGAGGAACTTATCCGACTCCAAGAAGAAGACGAAGTCATTAGGAAGTTAGAGCAGAAGAAGATCCCAACTAATAGAGGCAATAAATCTGTTCATTTTGAGAAACATGGAGGAGTACTGTACCGGATCTACAAGGACCTGAGACAGGCGACGGTTATAAGGCAAGTGGTACTACCCGAGAAACTGAGAGAGTATGTATTGAGTGTAGCCCACGACTCGATCGTCGGAGGACACCTCGGCGTGAAGAAAACCAAAGACAGAGTTATGAGCAATTTTTATTGGCCTGGAATTGAAGGTGACGTCGCGAGATACTGCCGCTCATGCGACATATGCCAGAGGACAGTGAACAAAGGAGCGACACCAAAGGTGCACCTGCAGAGTATGCCAGTAGTGGACGTACCATTTAGGCGAGTGGCCGTGGACTTAGTAGGACCTATCGACCCCCCAAGTGAAGGTGGACATCGGTATATCCTGGTGTACATAGACTACGCTACTCGTTACCCCGAAGCCACACCCTTGAAGAAGATCGACGCAGAAACGGTAGCAGAAGCCTTAGTGAACATCTACAGCCGTTTGGGTGTGCCCGAAGAGATCTTGTCCGACCAAGGGACCCAGTTTATGTCAGATGTCATGAAGGAAACGAATAGACTACTGGGAATTCAACAGTCGACCACTACAGTCTACCACCCTATGTGCAACGGGTTGGTGGAGCGATTCAACGGCACACTGAAGAAAACATTGAGACGACTGTGCGCAGAGCAACCCAAGCAGTGGCACAGATACATCAACCCGCTGCTCTTCGCATATCGTGAAGTTCCCTGTAGCATCTGCAAGCTATCCCTTGCCCTCCCCCGTTTTCTTGTTGCACTGGTGAGCATGTGTTCATTTCTTCTTGACGGCCGCTGGAGCGTGCTGTACTCCGTGACCTGACCTTCTTTTCTAGTGAGTAGTTTTTTTTCCTCGCTCGCTTGTTGTCAGGTGTTTTGACTCGTTCAGTAAATATTAGTATGTTCCCGAATATTCGATAACGTGGTGGAAACGAATGTTTACGCCAGATTTGGCCTTGAGTGATGTAACCTGATGACGTATTGATGCGTGATTGGTTAGTTTGTGCGAGGGCAAAGGTAACGTTTATTTCGGGAACTTTCTATAGAAATGTTTATATATATAGACCTGTGTGAGTGGTTGGGTGGGGTGAGTAAGTGAGTTTCCTTTTGTGTGGCGTAGATATTTAATTTCTCTGGTGTCTTCCTAGTAATTTATTGTTCACTATACAGTTATTAAACTTTAGTATTATTTAATCTATCGTCGGATCTCGTGTTTATTTATTTTACAGCTGTAATAGTTTCGTTTTCTAAAGGGTTGTAGTTAGATCAACTAACTCCCCCCTACTATAACGTGCTAGAACAACCTCAGCTGTTACATATTGGGGGCTCGTCCGGGATCCGACCATATTCGAGCGGACCAGATCAAAATTACTAGATTTATTTACATAGTTTATTGTAGAATATCATCGACAAGCTATCTACAACATGTCAGAGGCTATTGGAAGGCTTAGCCAGGAAGCAGACGCCTTGGAGCTCACTGGGAAGGAGAGACAGGATTACATCCGTGACGGCCTAAGGGAGGAAAGAGAGAGAGAGAGGCAAGAGCGCATGGAGCAACTGAAGATGGAGAGAGAGAGGCAAGATCGCATGGAGCAACTGAAGATAGAGGCTCAAGAGAAGGAGGCTCAACGACAACACGAGCTGGAGATGGAGAGGATCCGCCATCAGCGTGGAGGCGAGTCGACGCAGGGGACCAGCGACCACGCCAGTTCCAAGAGACCCAAGCTACCTGCATTTCAGGACAAGAAGGACGATCTGGATAGCTGGTTGCTGCGGTTTGAGAGGTTTGCTGAGACAGCTGAATGGCCCAGATCCACCTGGACGACATCACTGTCTGCCCTGCTGACCGGGAGAGCTTTGGAGTGCTTCTGCAGACTACCGATCGACGAAGCCAAGGACTACGACAAGGTCAAGGAAGCGTTGCAGAAGAGGTACAACCTGTCAGAGGACGGATACAGACTCATGTTCAGACAAGGTAAGCCTGAAGATGGAGAAGATGTTGGAATGTTTTTGACCAGGATCAAGACCTATTTAGAGAGGTGGATAAAGCTGTCGAAGACGGAGGAGACCTACGAAGGAGTGAGAGATCTGTTCGTCAGAGAGCAATTCATGGATGCCTGCCCACCAGACCTTGCAACCCATGTGAGGGAGAGGAAACCAAAGACGCTACAGGACATCGCAGATTCAGCGGAGGCGTACCTGGTAGCGAGGAACCGGACGCTCAGCGGGAGCGCCAGACTGCAGAGCCGGCCAGTGCGACAGAGGCCCAACGGAGACAGAAGCCCACAGGTCTGCCATAGGTGCCAGAGGCCGGGACACAAGGCGACGGAGTGTCGTGCAAAGTTAAACGACAAAGGTGAGTTGAAATGTTACCTTTGTGGAAAGCCAGGCCACGTTCGGAGGATGTGTCCAGCCCAGAAGGATATGGGACGAGGCAAGCCGAACAAGGCGGCGGCGGCCGTAGTTATAACGGCGGACGAGTCGTCAAGACAAGATGTGACGACGGCTGACAAGAGCATCAACGTTCAAGCGGTAATGAAGGACGGGAAGCTACAGTTAGCGGTGCCTGTTACGTGCGGAGGATGCAGTGACGGAAGGACCGTGGAGAAGCTGAAGTTACCGGTGATGAAGGGCTTGATTGGAAATCGAGCGGTAGATGTCCTAAGAGATACCGGCTGTGAAGGTGTAGTGGTGCGGCGAGCACTGGTGGACGACGGACAGCTCACCGGTGGGAAGAAACTTATCGCGAGGATCGATAACTCCTTGCTAGCGGCGGAGGAAGCCGTTATCGACGTGAAGACGCCTTACCTGACGGGCAAAGTGACGGCGCTGTGTCTCCCGGAGACCATCTGCGACCTAGTAGTCGGGAACGTGGACGGAGCGAAGGATCCGTACGACCCTGATACTGAGGTGATGGTAGGAGCGGTGACCACGAGGGCCCAGGAGAAGAGGAAGGACCGGTCTACGTCGCTGAAGGTGCCGAGGGCAGAACGGCACGCGGGAGTGGATAGAGAGGAACTTATCCGACTCCAAGAAGAAGACGAAGTCATTAGGAAGTTAGAGCAGAAGAATAGAGGCAATAAATCTGTTCATTTTGAGAAACATGGAGGAGTACTGTACCGGATCTACAAAGACCTGAGACAGGCGACGGTTATAAGGCAAGTGGTACTACCCGAGAAACTGAGAGAGTATGTACTGAGTGTAGCCCACGACTCGATCGTCGGAGGACACCTCGGCGTGAAGAAAACCAAAGACAGAGTTATGAGCAATTTTTATTGGCCTGGAATTGAAGGTGACGTCGCAAGATACTGCCGCTCATGCGACATATGCCAGAGGACGGTGAACAAAGGAGCGACCCCAAAGGCGCACCTGCAGAGTATGCCAGTAGTGGACGTACCATTTAGGCGAGTGGCCGTGGACTTAGTAGGACCTATCGATCCCCCAAGTGAAGGTGGACATCGGTATATCCTGGTGTACATAGACTACGCTACTCGCTACCCTGAAGCCACACCCTTGAAGAAGATCGACGCAGAAACGGTAGCAGAAGCCTTAGTGAACATCTACAGCAGTTTGGGTGTGCCCGAAGAGATCTTGTCGGACCAAGGGACCCAGTTTATGTCAGATGTCATGAAATAAACGAATAGACTACTGGGAATTCGACAGTCGACCACTACAGTCTACCACCCTATGTGCAACGGGTTGGTGGAGCGATTCAACGGCACACTGAAGAAAACATTGAGACGACTGTGCGCAGAGCAACCCAAGCAGTGGCACAGATACATCAACCCGCTGCTCTTCGCATATCGTGAAGTTCCCCAAGAGTCGACCAAGTTTGCCCCATTCGAGTTGCTGTATGGGAGAACTGTGAGAGGACCCATGCACATCTAACGACAACTATGGACCAAGGACGTAGAGGAGCCGGAAACGAAGACCAGTTACCAGTACGTCATGGAACTACGTGAGAGGCTGGAGGACACATGGAAGTTAGCGACGGAAGAACTCTCCAAGGCTCAAGGTAGACAGAAGACCTACTACGACCGGAAGGCGCGAGAGAGGAAGTTCCGCCCCGGAGATGAAGTGTTGGTGCTACTGCCGACGAACACTAACAAGCTCCTAGTCCAATGGAAGGGACCATATAAGGTAGTCTCAGTTGTCGGTGTCAACGACTATAGAGTCAAGATGGGTGCAAAAGAAAAGAACTTGCACGCCAACCTCCTCAAGAGATACATTCCAAGGACGTCAAAAGCAGCAGCGGTGGCAATGGAACCGAGACCTATTGTGACTGAGATGTGTGGGATGGACAACAGTAGGAGAGATACCACGCCTGAACATGTCAACGCCATAAAGGACGGCGGCGGTGATAGTGCTGAGACTGTACTGGCAGAGGACGACCTGATAGACAAGAGTCAACCCGTGGAGTCAGCTAGCATGACAGTCATCGAGGACTGCGACCTGGAAGGCGACAACGGTGGAACGACGGAGGACCTTGCCGACCTAGGAAGCTGGGACCAGAATGAAGGCTACAGAGATGTCCAGTATGGAACGCAACTGACATCGGAACAACGTCAAGAACTCTGCGATGTGGTGAAGAATTACCAGCACGTCTTCACCAATCTCCCTGGATGCTGTCAGTTGGGTGAACATCGCATCGACCTGACGACAGAAGTACCAGTTCGTCAACGACCATACCCTGTGCCCTACGCTATGCGCGAGTCCTTGAAGGAGGAGCTTACCACCATGGAACGGCTGGGCATCATTCGAAGGAGCTCATCAGCTTATGCTTCACCTATTGTTGTCGTCAAGAAGAAGGACGGATCCAACCGAGTCTGCATCGACTACAGGAGGTTAAACAAGATCACGGTATTCGACCCTCATCCGACAGCAGCGCCATCGGAAGTGTTTCAGAGTCTATCGAGAGGAAAATTATTCTCTCGGATTGACCTGAGCAAGGGATACTGGCAAGTGAAAGTTCGAGAGCAAGACATTCCCAAGACGGCGTTCGCCACCATGGGCGAACACTATGAATTCATTCGGATGCCTTTTGGGATGATGAACTCAGGAGCCACGCTGAACAGGATCGTAAAGCCATTGATCCGTGGAATGAACAATGTGACAGCATATGTGGACGACCTGCTGATTCATACAGAGACATTCGACGAGCATGTGAAGACTCTCAAGGACTTACTGCAGAGGATGGACCAAGCTGGATTAACTGCAAGACCATCGAAGTGTCTGATTGGAACGTCTGAAGTAGACTTTGTTGGACACTTAGTGGGAGAAGGTATGATTGGCCTGTTAGAAGAGAATGTATGTAAGGTACGAGACGCACCCAGACCCACCACTAAGAAGGAAGTGAAAGCATTCTTAGGATTAGTGGGATATTACCATGAATTTATTCCTAACTTTTCAGCGATTGCATCACCATTGTCTGATTTACTTAGAAAGGGTCAGCCCAATATAGTTCAGTGGGATGAAACGCAGGAGAAAGCATACACCTCTTTGAAGAATGTCATTATTTCCAAACCCGTGTTATGTTTGCCAGATTTTTCCAAAGAGTTTGTCTTAGCAACTGATGCATCAGATCGCGGATTAGGCGCTAGTCTTATGCAGGAACACGAGGGAAAGTTGTACCCTGTGGCATATGCTAGTCGTAAGCTATTGCCTCGTGAGACAAAATATTCGGTCTCAGAGCGAGAATGTTTAGCTATTGTTTGGGCTGTAAAAAAGTTTACTTTGTATTTGTATGGAAAGGAGTTTGTGCTCCAAACTGACCATCGGTCATTAGAGTTTTTGAACTCTGCCAAGTTTGACAGTCCAAAGTTATTACGATGGAGTTTATTTTTACAGTCTTATCGATTTAGGATTCACTACGTAAAAGGCAGAGAAAATGTCTGTGCCGATTTCCTGAGCAGGGTATTTTAAAGTAGTACACTATCAGTGAAATGCATTGTAACCCATACTTTTGCCTACTAGATGAATTTCTAGGACGGCAGTATTGTACTGTAATTGGGGACATAGTTCATCTGTGACTGAATATTGAATTGATGGCTGATAGAGAGTCATGATGTGTTAGTCACATTTTGATTTTATGCTATGTCATATTAGTTACCGATGGAACTTGGTGTAATTTTTGGAAAATGTAACCCAAATGGGGACTGCGAGCAAGCAGTGTTTGTGTTATATTGCAATGTTGTAACTTGTTTTGACCTAATATGATGAAGAAAGACTCTAATCAGTGGTCGGTATGGATTGGTATTTTTGCCATTGTACGTATGAGTTATACATTTTGGAGATAACCATGTTATGTACAACAAGTTATATGCTATGATTCGTGCACGAAGCATTGTGGAAACGATGGGCCATCGTTTCACCTTATATGATTTGTGATAATATCGACCATTGTTTCACCACAGTGGTGGCGTTGTGTTATTTTGACCGGTAGGCCTAATATTGGGAAGCAATGACGGTATTGTATTAGTCATTGTATTAGTGATGCAAAGGATACTGCATTTGTATTGTATTTGTGATGACATTTGGGAAGGCACTGAAATTGTTAATAATCGTAATAGAATTAGCAACTACCTTTGTGAGATTGGGAGTACTGTAAGATTGTTATTTCAAGATATTGCAGACGCTGAATAATGTTTGGAGTTGAAAAATATTCAACTTAAATTGGGGAGTTGTGTAGCATCTGCAAGCTATCCCTTGCCCTCCCCCGTTTTCTTGTTGCACTGGTGAGCATGTGTTCATTTCTTCTTGACGGCCGCTGGAGCGTGCTGTACTCCGTGACCTGACCTTCTTTTCTAGTGAGTAGTTTTTTTTCCTCGCTCGCTTGTTGTCAGGTGTTTTGACTCGTTCAGTAAATATTAGTATGTTCCCGAATATTCGATAACGTGGTGGAAACGAATGTTTACGCCAGATTTGGCCTTGAGTGATGTAACCTGATGACGTATTGATGCGTGATTGGTTAGTTTGTGCGAGGGCAAAGGTAACGTTTATTTCGGGAACTTTCTATAGAAATGTTTATATATATAGACCTGTGTGAGTGGTTGGGTGGGGTGAGTAAGTGAGTTTCCTTTTGTGTGGCGTAGATATTTAATTTCTCTGGTGTCTTCCTAGTAATTTATTGTTCACTATACAGTTATTAAACTTTAGTATTATTTAATCTATCGTCGGATCTCGTGTTTATTTATTTTACAGCTGTAATAGTTTCGTTTTCTAAAGGGTTGTAGTTAGATCAACTAACTCCCCCCTACTATAACGTGCTAGAACAACCTCAGCTGTTACATATTTCTTCCCACCGGAAACAGCTGAGGTTGTTCTAGCACGTTATAGTAGGGGGGAGTTAGTTGATCTAACTACAACCCTTTAGAAAACGAAACTATTACAGCTGTAAAATAAATAAACACGAGATCCGACGATAGATTAAATAATACTAAAGTTTAATAACTGTATAGTGAACAATAAATTACTAGGAAGACACCAGAGAAATTAAATATCTACGCCACACAAAAGGAAACTCACTTACTCACCCCACCCAACCACTCACACAGGTCTATATATATAAACATTTCTATAGAAAGTTCCCGAAATAAACGTTACCTTTGCCCTCGCACAAACTAACCAATCACGCATCAATACGTCATCAGGTTACATCACTCAAGGCCAAATCTGGCGTAAACATTCGTTTCCACCACGTTATCGAATATTCGGGAACATACTAATATTTACTGAACGAGTCAAAACACCTGACAACAAGCGAGCGAGGAAAAAAAACTACTCACTAGAAAAGAAGGTCAGGTCACGGAGTACAGCACGCTCCAGCGGCCGTCAAGAAGAAATGAACACATGCTCACCAGTGCAACAAGAAAACGGGGGAGGGCAAGGGATAGCTTGCAGATGCTACATTCCCCAAGAGTCGACCAAGTTTGCCCCATTCGAGTTGCTGTATGGGAGAACTGTGAGAGGACCCATGCACATCTTACGACAACTATGGACCAAGGACGTAGAGGAGCCGGAAACGAAGACCAGTTACCAGTACGTCATGGAACTACGTGAGAGGCTGGAGGACACATGGAAGTTAGCGGCGGAAGAACTCTCCAAGGCTCAAGGTAGACAGAAGACCTACTACGACCGGAAGGCGCGAGAGAGGAAGTTCCGCCCCGGAGATGAAGTGTTGGTGCTACTGCCGACGAACACTAACAAGCTCCTAGTCCAATGGAAGGGACCATATAAGGTAGTCTCAGTTGTCGGTGTTAACGACTATAGAGTCAAGATGGGTGCAAAAGAAAAGACCTTGCACGCCAACCTCCTCAAGAGATACATTCCAAGGACGTCAAAAGCAGCCGCAGTGGGAATAGAACCGAGACCTGTTGTGACAGAGATGTGTGGGATGGACAACAGTAGGAGAGATACCACGCCTGAACATGTCAACGCCATAAAGGACGGCGGCGGTGATAGTGCTGAGGCTGTACTGGCAGAGGACGACCTGATAGACAAGAGTCAACCTGTGGAGTCAGCTAGCATGACAGTCATCGAGGACTGCGACCTGGAAGGCGACAACGGTGGAACGACGGAGGACCTTGCCGACATAGGAAGCTGGGACCAGAATGAAGGCTACAGAGATGTCCAGTATGGAACGCAACTGACATCGGAACAACGTCAAGAACTCTGCGATGTGGTGAAGAATTACCAGCATGTCTTCACCAATCTCCCTGGATGCTGCCAGTTGGGTGAACATCGCATCGACCTGACGACAGAAGTACCAGTTCGTCAACGACCATACCCGGTGCCCTACGCTATGCGCAACTCATTGAAGGAGGAGCTTAGCACCATGGAACGGCTGGGCATCATTCGAAGGAGCTCATCAGCTTATGCTCCACCTATTGTTGTCGTCAAGAAGAAGGACGGATCCAACCGAGTCTGCATCGACTACAGGAGGTTAAACAAGATCACAGTATTCGACCCTCATCCGACAGCAGCGCCATTAGAAGTGTTTCAGAGTCTCTCGAGAGGAAAATTATTCTCTCGGATTGACCTGAGCAAGGGATACTGGCAAGTGAAAGTTCGAGAGCAAGACATTCCCAAGACGGCGTTCGTCACCATGGGCGAACACTATGAATTCATTCGGATGCCTTTTGGGATGATGAACTCAGGAGCCACACTGAACAGGATCGTAAAGCCATTGATCCGTGGAATGAACAATGTGACAGCATATATGGACGACCTGCTGATTCATACAGAGACATTCGACGAGCATGTGAAGACTCTCAAGGACTTACTGCAGAGGATGGACCAAGCTGGATTAACTGCAAGACCATCGAAGTGTCTGATTGGAACGTCTGAAGTAGACTTTGTTGGACACTTAGTGGGAGAAGGTATGATTGGCCTGTTAGAAGAGAATGTATGTAAGGTACGAGACGCACCCAGACCCACCACTAAGAAGGAAGTGAAAGCATTCTTAGGATTAGTGGGATATTACCATGAATTTATTCCTAACTTTTCAGCGATTGCATCACCATTGTCTGATTTACTTAGAAAGGGTCAGCCCAATATAGTTCAGTGGGATGAAACGCAGGAGAAAGCGTACACCTCTTTGAAGAATGTCATTATCTCCAAACCCGTGTTATGTTTGCCAGATTTTTCCAAAGAGTTTGTCTTAGCAACTGATGCATCAGATCGCGGATTAGGCGCTAGTCTTATGCAGGAACACGAGGGAAAGTTGTACCCTGTGGCATATGCTAGTCGTAAGCTATTGCCTCGTGAGACAAAATATTCGGTCTCAGAGCGCGAATGTTTAGCTATTGTTTGGGCTGTAAAAAAGTTTACTTTGTATTTGTATGGAAAGGAGTTTGTGCTCCAAACTGACCATCGGTCATTAGAGTTTTTGAACTCTGCCAAGTTTGACAGTCCAAAGTTATTACGATGGAGTTTATTTTTACAGTCTTATCGATTTAGGATTCACTACGTAAAAGGCAGAGAAAATGTCTGTGCCGATTTCCTGAGTGGGGTATTTTAAAGTGGTACACTATCAGTGAAATGCATTGTAACCCATACTTTTGCCTACTAGATGAATTGCTAGGACGGCAGTATTGTACTGTAATTGGGGACATAGTTCATCTGTGACTGAATATTGAATTGATGGCTGACAGAGAGTCATGATGTGTTAGTCACATTTTGATTTAGTGCTATGTCATATTAGTTACCAATGGAACTTGGTGTAATTTTGGGAAAATGTAACCCAAATGGGGACTGCGAGCAAGCAGTGTTTGTGTTATATTGCAATGTTGTAACTTGTTTTGACCTAATATGATGAAGAAAGACCCTGATCAGTGGTCAGTATGTATTGGTATTTTTGCCATTGTACGTATGAGTTATACATTTTGGAGATAACCATGTTATGTACAACAAGTTATATGCTATGATTCGTGCACGAAGCATTATGTAAACGATGGGCCATCGTTTCACCTTATATGATTTGTAATAATATCATTGACCATTGTTTCACCACAGTGGTGGCGTTGTGTTATTTTGACTAGTAGGCCTACTGTTTACTATTGGGAAGCAATGACGGTATTGTATTTGTTATGGTATTAGTGATGCAAAGTACACTGCATTGTATCGTATTTGTGATGACATTCGGGAAGACACTGAAATTGTTATTAATTGTAATAGAATTAGCAACTACCTTTGTGAGATTGGGAGTGCTATAAGATTATTTCACGATAATGCAGACGCTGTATAATGTTTTTGAAGTTGAAAGATATTCAACTTAAATTGGGGAGTTGTGTAGCATCTGCGGGCTACCCCTTGCCCTCCCCCGGTTTTGTTGTTGTGCTGGTGGCTGAGGATGTGTCCACTACTTTTTCCATCTTATTGTTGACTACCGTCAGAGTGTGCTGTACTCCGTGACCTGACCTTCTTTTCTAGTGAGTAGTTTTTTTCCTCGCTCGCTTGTTGTCAGGTGTTTTGACTCGTTCAGTAAATATTAGTATGTTCCCGAATATTCGATAACGTGGTGGAAACGAATGTTTACGCCAGATTTGGCCTTGAGTGATGTAACCTGATGACGTATTGATGCGTGATTGGTTAGTTTGGGCGAGGGCAAAGGTAACGTTTATTTCGGGAACTTTCTATAGAAATGTTTATATATATAGACCTGTGTGAGTGGTTGGGAGGTGAGTAAGTGAGTTTCCTTTTGTGTGGCGTAGATATTTAGTTTCGCTGGTGTCTTCCTAGTAATTCATTGTTCACTATACAGTTATTAAACTTTAGTATTATTTAATCTATCGTCGGATCTCGTGTTTATTTATTTTACAGCTGTAATAGTTTCGTTTTCTAAAGGGTTGTAGTTAGATCAACTAACTCCCCCCTACTATAACGTGCTAGAACAACTTCAGCTGTTACAGACGCTTAGTTGGCGTTCGGAAATTCGTGCATAAGAGTAGAAAGCACGGGGTTTGAAGATTTTAGTAGTTAATGTTTCGCATTTTAAATTTTGTCTAGACCGTAAAATTGACCTTGATTTTGGCGCAAGGCCGTGACAAGCATAAATTAATATTGCAGGCTGAGCTGAAGCGACTGCACCAATCAAATGCATGAATCTGGACGGAAGGTCGAGACATAGCTTTAGTATTTAAACCCGTGCAGAGCTTAGATAGAGGCCACATGTAGACAATCCATTTACGAGGTGGACGGCGATAGTCCTCAGCCAGATGAGAGACATAGAGACGCAGTTGAGCAGTCCATATTGTGAGGAGCGCCATGATTTAAAGCTCCAGAGCCTAAGCCACTTGGTTTGATATGAACCCACAGCGTTTACATCCAGCGCTCTCACTCCCAGTGAGGGCCTAATGGTGAGAGTCCATACTAATTTGTAATGATGGAAGTGAACCGTTCTAGTTACTTTTGAAGACAGTTTCAGAGCTACCGCCAGACAACGCATGGTTGTACAAGCATTCTCCATGGCGTGTCTAGAGGAAATGTCCATATCATAACATGTCTCATTGAATTAATAGAATTTAAACTGTTATATCCGTCGCCACGTGCGCGGATTCTATTTGGCATATAACTCATATGACCTGCAAGTAGTTAGAGTGAATAAGTTAGTCTTTATAGAAAGCTGTAGTTCCATTAGTTAGATTCAGTTGCCTTTGAATTGATATTTATATTTATAATTATATTTGTTACATTAATTCCTGTAATTAAACTGCCCTACAGTTCTGCTAAAAATCAAAGCAATTGATTTATTTAGTTTTTAGAGTGCAAGTATTTTTTTTGTGTGTGTTCGTCGATTGTGGGAGCGGACCTCGAAAGAGTGTCAGTCGAATTCTCCCCATCTAACCCACATCGCGACAATGGAAACACGCTTTCTTTGTACTACCCCATGGATCTTTGACGTTTCCTTTGCCGTTTGCTTTTCCGTATACATGCAAAACCCAGCTTACATCCTTCTGCGTCAGACGTGGGCAATCTACGGCCCTCGGACCAGATCCTGCATGCCAAACCATTTTTGGCCGGGCCTCCGAGCTTGATTTAAAATTCCTTTACACCCTGGTCACCGAGCTATACAAAAATGTACATTATCATATAACACATACACTTGCACCCACCCTCACCCTCGCCCCTTCCCCCAACCCCCCCCCCCCCCCGCCAACCCCCGCGACTCCCCAATCCCACCCCCACCCCATCCCAAAAATCATTTTAAAAAAACAGAAATTTTTCCTTGAAGATGAGCTTCCAAATCAACATGCATGCCATTTATAGAGGGGCCTTAATATGAGGTGAGAATACCCGACCTTCTGCATCTTCACAAATTTCTGGTCTGGCCCTTAGTAAATGGAAGGTTGGCCCTGCGCCTGTTTTAAATATTCATTTATTATTTCATCTTTCACATCTTCTTGTATCCTCATGTTCACACATTTTTTTCGGGGGGGGGGGGGGGAGTGCTCTTTGGCATGGAAATACAATGTTTGGCTGAGAACCGATTGCTCTAAATACTCTTCTTGTGATTTTGCAGCGGAATTGCCAGAAAGGCCAAGTCTGTTTTCATCTCATTTCCAGGCATTTCCAGGTTGTTATGCTTGAAAATACAGTTTGTTGTTTGTTTGTTTTTTCTCATGTTTTTACCCCCCCCCCCCCGCCCCGCCCCCATCACTCCACCCCTACCCCACCCCACTCCCCCCAACTCGCAAGAAGCTTGAAGAGTGAGTAAAAATGAGAAGAGAGGTCGCGTTAATGCCAAGTATCAGGTTTAGGGGAAGCTGAACTCGAGGTTTCAGAATCCTGGTTTCTTTTGGTTAATGTGAGATGTCTGTGATTATTAGAGGTGACTCTTGGGGCCAAGGAGAGGAAGGAAGGAAGGGTAGAGGGCGTGAGGGGAATTCAAGGAAAGAAGATGGGACGGGGGGGGGAGGGTCAGTACAGAGAGCTGAGAGAGAGAGAGAGGGTATGTCAAAAAGAAAGATTGACAGACATGCAGGAGGGAGAGTAAGTGGGGATAAATTGAAAGAAAAGTCTCAAATCAATTTTGGTATTGTTTTTTTTTTTTCACATCAAGACGCATTAAAATACCACTGTCAAATTCTAACACTTTTCCCCATGATAAATTATAACACTTTTCCCCCCTTTTTTTAATCTCAACACTTCTCTCCCCTAATTAATCACATATGCAGTAACTAAATTGCTACATGATTACGGTAGTCGGAGATCAAGCCTGAGGATCGCCCCTGTACACAAGGCTCCACAAAATGGGCTATGTACTTAACAATGTTCTGTTCTTACCATATTAAAGTACACATGTATATAATGATATGATAATTATATAATTATACATGTACGTATAAAAAGTTATGCAAACAGGCCTTACGTCGCGACCTTACTTCTTGTTAGTTCTACTTCATATTCTGAAATCTTTTAGTATGCAGAAGAGGTATATAACTAATGCACACTTCGACACTTGTTCAAAATGCGTTGTGGAACTTATCAAGCTGCTTTATAGTTCCGGTTTATTCTAACTCCTATCATCATCAGCATAATTATTATAAAAGAAGCAAGGCCTCCAATGGGGGCAATCATGAAAGGCTTTTTAGCCGCTGAGCCTTAAATTTCACAAAATACCATATTAGGCATAGAAAGACGTAAGGATATACGTGGACATATTTTAAAAGCCCTTGAAGTTCGCTATATTCTCAATATTTTGTTGATTTTGAGTTACAACTAAGTTGACCAGAAGAAAGTGTCCCGCATTTTGAAACGAAAAAAAGAAAGACGCATTTTCTTCGAACAGAATTAAAAAGTATGACAGAAAATTTCATTCTGCACATCAATTTACACATTGGTGATCGAAAATCAACTTTAAAAACTCGCATCTGTTTATTCCCCAAGTCCGCGGGCCAACTAGAAATACGAAAGCCGCAAGTGTTTGGCGTTGAATTTTTCAATTGTACAAAATGTAGTGTGGCAACAAACAACAACTAAGCTAGCGTCGTGTGGGGACACATGTATTATGATATCCAATTTCATTACGCCCGTGCTTAAGAACTCACGAAGGACCGCATTGTGTCTTCACATCTCACTGCATTATTACGTTGGTCCCATACATTTCAGGCCCAAATTACTTGGCAATTTCACCAGTTTCATGTTTTGCAACACAGTGAGCGAAGTATCTCTTTCCGACAGCTGACTCAAAACAGTTTTTGATGCGCCTGATCTGATGAGACTTGTTTGGAAGTGGCCAGTGTGTGTGAGCGGTCCTGTTTAATTCCGTAGTCCACGTCATGCATTAAAGTCGAGACAAAAAAAGAGTTGACCCCAAAGGCTACCAGACTTATGTTACTGCAATAGTTTTGAAGTGAAATTACTAAGTTGTTTTCACTTAATTGTTTATCACCTTGTTGATATTTTGCATGTCCTCTACAAAAATCAATTAATTAACGAAATGAATGACGAAAGAACAAACAAAAAATAATAAAGAGACAAAGACAGACCTGAGAGATTGCCAACAAAATGAATGAAATGATGTTCGAATGAAGGCCATCCATAAAGTAGGTAACCTCGATTTGGGTGATCGCCCACCCCCCCCCCCTTACGCTGCCAGCTGCCTTAGCGCATGGGCACACTGGACAGTTCCCCACCCCCCCACCCCCTCCAAGCCCCCATGCATGCAAATTCACATTGGTCTTCGAAACAGGAAAGAAAACCCCACGCGTTACAAGAGAATCTGCCCAGGGGCCCAAAATAATGTTGAAAAGGCCCTGCCACCACCCCCCCCCCCTCTTCTTAGGTATTTTATAGATGACCCCTGAGGGCAAGAGAGAAAGTGTTGGAAAATTAAGAAAATTCAGGAGGCTGGCAAGAAGGGAGAGGATATTGGAAGAGGAACATTATGTCAGGCATCCTCTCAAGTGTTCAAGGCAATGCATAAAGTTGGCATCAAAGCTGATGTGAGCATTTACAGCGAGTCATGTCAGGGTGAGCACGGAAACGGCCAGACATTCTAGGCCAGTGATTCTCAACCCTTTTTTGAGCAATCGTCCTCCTTAAGCTGGGTGTTCACGTGTGCGAAAACGGAAAGGGAAACGACAAAATCCCTTCAAGTAGTGAAATAGAAAGAATGGTTTCATGTGTACAGGAATGCCGTTTTCCTATACATAGCAGCATTCTTTCGTTTGACTATTTGATGGATTCTTGACGTTTCCATAGGCATGAAAACCCGGCTCTAGACTTCAGATTCTCTTCGATCGCCCCCCCCCCCCAACCCTCCCCACCCCTCCTCACAATCCCTACTCTAACCCAACAGCTACATTTCACAAGAAGACAGGCTACACACAAATTATGATGCCAAGTTTTTCAAAGCTTTATTAATGTCAAAAGGTATGTTGATTATTCGTCATAAAACGGAAATCATTCTTTATCATATGCACTAAAATAAAAACAATACAATAAAGAATAGGCCTTTGCTATGCATGAAACCCATTTACGCACGTGGTTGAACAAGTCAGAGACTGCTCTGCATGTGCCCCCAAATCTTCCTCCAATCATGTTTTCGACCCCCTTTAATATTAAGATAGCCCCCGGGGGGGGGGGGGATGGTCTGGGTCATTATATCCCCCACACTTGAGAACCACTATTCTAGGCCAAGCAGATTCTTTTTCCTCATCTTTTATATCCCGGCCTTTCTTTTCATAATTACTCTCTCTTCCTGCTTTCTCTCTCCCTCTATTCCTTTTCTCAGGCATTTACTGTCTCTTCTAGTTCTTCATTCGTTCCTCTTTTCTTTTGATCTTAATCTTTCGTGTTTTTTTTTTCTTTTTCATCTTACTTCTGACGAATTGTCCTTTACTTTTTTATCTTCACTTCTTCTTCCTTCATCTTTGCCACTCTCGCTTTTCCCCTGTTGTTGTCGTTTTGTTGTTTTTTTTCAAAAACCTCCTCTTCTCCTCACTCCTCATCTTCGTCTATATCTCCTTCGTTTGGACTCCTCATTCTCTTTGGTCCTTTCTTTTGTGCACTTGCAGCTGTCGATTTGTGGCTGCCAAAATGGTAATTTTGGTCACTGCTGAGCTTGGTGAGCAGTTGTCACTTACCCAACTTTTCAGTCTTAGCGCACACCAGCCGTTTCTAATCGGTGGATTAGTTGAATGGTCGAGTCACGATATTGAATTTTAGGGTTTCTCCAGTTGTGTATTTCCTCCGAAATTGTTTTATCAATTCCTACCTTGTTCACGGTGACACAGTTATATTCTCTGAGTGACGTTTTCAATCCCCATAGTGTCATATTAATTCGCATCCTCTTATTTTTCTCAATCTTTACTTTGTTCTCAGTGTTACATATTCTCTGAATTACTTACTCATTCCCTATTAGTTCATCGTGATACATGTTCTCTGAATTACTTACTCAGTCCCTATTAGTTCATCGTGATACATGTTCTCTGAATTACTTACTCATTCCCTGTTAGTTCATCGTGATACATGTTCTCTGAATTACTTACTCATTCCCTATTAGTTCATCGTGATACATGTTCTCTGAATTACTTACTCATTCCCTATTAGTTCATCGTGATACATGTTCTCTGAATTACTTCTCAGTCCCTTCTTTCTTCTAAATGATACGATTCCTCTGCCTTACTTGCTCAATCTTTACTTTGTTCACAGTGATACATGTTCTCTGAATTACATACTCAATCAGTACTTTGTTTTCAGTGATACAGTTCCTGGTTTGTTTTTTTTCATTAAATCCTTTATTGTTCACGATGATACATGCTCTGTTTTCTGACTTGCTTACTAAGTCTCCACTTTGTCCACAGTGATACATTTCCCGGACTTTCTTTATCAATCCCTACTGTGTCTAAGCTGCCGTGGAGTCATCGAGGGATATCAGGATATTTTATTGGGATTTGAGCCACAGCATTCTCTCTTCTTCTTCATCCAGTCAATCCCATTAATTTATTAGTGTGTTGGTCTGTTTGTTTGGACAATGCATTCCTTAATCAAAAGGTTTTCAGCCTCCATTTACTCTGTTTTTCCACTATTTCGTTTGCCATTCATTCATTCGTTGCCTATCCGAACCATTAGAGTTTCCATGAAGATTTTCATACCACTTCCCTCCCTCCCTCGCCGTTCACATCAGTCCTAGTAGGTCGAATATTGAATTGTATTATTCGAGCGAGAATCGAATACTCGTCCATCGTTATCGGAGTATTTGACAGTTTCGAATATTTGAGCGTTTCCATACAAACTCATCCAAAAACACCGTTACAGTAGCACAGTTGGGATTTGTTACTTCCCACCTTCAATAATTCATACTACTTTGTAACTAGGCTTATTTTCAGACAAACATGTTAAATTTCGAATTGTCCATGACTGCTTATAATAGGAATAAAAATTTAGAAGACCCGCGGCGCTATCCACTAGACAAGAGAGGGCACTCCCCTGCACTGCCTCATTTTCCCCCACTAAAAGATGGCGGCAATTCACGTGGCCATCTAGCGCTGCTCTATTGCAGGCTAAAGGAGGGCAAGCGACTATTACTTACAGCCAACATTCATAGTACACAACAAGTGTCAAGACCAGATTTAATTCATAAGAGTAAATTTTTGCGAGAGCAGTAAGTAATTTTTAGAAACGTAATTATTGTGCGAGCCAGCATAACTTGGCCTTGAGCTGGTCTCGTGGACAATGTGTTTTGAACAGTTTTTTCCCTGATAGATAGACAGAAGGTGGGGAAGGATAGAGGGACAGCGTAGGTGTGCATGACTGAGCACTTGTTGTATCTCGTGTTTTGAACTAGGGGTAGTAAAGAGGGAAGGGGTGAGTAGGAATTAAATGTTATTGAGACGTCTGTTGACGTACAGAAAAACCGTGATCCAGAGTAAAAGCTCGGGGTTTTGAACATGTTAAGAATTTATTGCTATAAAATTTATATTATATTGTATTGAAGTAATTCGACCTTTGATGTCGACCCAAGGTCGTTGCGTAGGGCTGTTACTTAAAATAACTCAGTTCGGCAGCTGAGCTAGAAGTGGTTGCACCAATCACAATCCAGGAATTAGACGGTAAGCTGCAGATGCAGTCCAGTATTTAAGGCCATACAGAACTTAGTTCTGGGCCACATGTAGAAAATCCATTTACGAGGTGGACGGCGATAGTCCTCAGCCAGATGAGGGACATGGAGACGCAGTTGAGCAGTCCATTGTGAGGGGCCTGATTTAAAGCTCCAGAGCCTAAGCTACTTGGTTTGATATAAACCCACAGCGTTTACATCCAGCGCTCTCACTCCCAGTGAGGGCCGCATGGTGAGAGTCTATACTAATTTGTAATGATGAAAGTGAACCGTTCTACTTACTTTTGAAGACAGTTTCAGAGCTACCGCCAGACAACGCATGGTTGTACAAGCATTCTCCATGGCGTGTCTAGAGGAAATGTCCACATCATAACATGTCTCATTGAATTAATAGAATTTAAACTGTTAAATCTGTCGCCACGTGCGCGGATTCTATTTGCCATATAACTCATATGACCTGCAAGTAGTTAGATTGAATTCGTTAGTCTTTATAAAAGCTGTAGTTCCATTAGTTAGATTCAGTTGCCTTTGAATTGATATATATATTTATAATTATATTTGTTACATTAATTCCTGTAATTAAACTGCTCTACAGTTCTGCTAAAATTGAAAGCAATTGATTTATTTAGTTTCTAGAGTGCAAGTATTTATTTTTGTGTGTTCGTCGATTGTGGGAGCGGACCTCGAAAGAGTGTCAGTCGAAATATCCCCATGTAACCCACATCGCGACACTGGAGGGGACATTGTTTAGTTTATAGGTTATTTAGATTGGAGTATAATATCGGTTTTCTCTTTGATTAACTTTTGTTTTTTTTCAGTTTCAGTGCTCACGTGGTCTTCACGTTGAGCTACTTTAATTACTTCATTGTATTTAGTTTTGTATACTGCTTTCTTTCATTATTTGTTCCACATATTTCCGGCTCTCCCACTGACCCGAGGATCGAGGCCAAGGAGACTTCAACATAACTAAACGAAGAAAGACAAACGTACTGACTGTGGTGTACGCAAGGGCTAAAGGAATCTCCACCAGTTCCTTGAGTTAAGTGATTCCATCCTTAATATCGTCTGCGTTAAGGAGTTGAGTGTTCCTCCTTCTGTTTTACAGGCTCATTTTACTTTTTCTCTGTGTTTAGGAACCCACGGGCGGTGGCGAGGGCGTTCTTACGTGTGCGTGTCCTCTGTGCCAAAGTGGTGGCTTGGTCGCCGATTTTGCCGTTTCGACGACAACGTCTGCGGTCTCGCAACAACCAGTGGTGATTAAAACAGTGAGGATTCGCATTCGTGAGAATAGACTTTGATAGGGATCTGTACATTTTGTTTAGATTGTAGCGTTTCTATCTTCCTCGTTGTTTTAGGAAGACGTCTCTCTTGTCCTCTTCTTAATCCTATCTGTAAATATGTTCAGACTGTAGAGTTTGTTATTGTCCGTCTTTTCTTGTTAGTCTAGCGTCGAGTTTCGTGTTTTTTTTTTTATTACACCTTACGTACATTGTAATTATACATTCCTTTTCTTAAATATATTGCCTGTGTGAATCATGCGTCAATGTTGACGCATTGATTATATTCTCTGGTTGTTGTGACGAGTAAGGCTCATAGGCCGGAAGTTAAATATATTGTTGGGAATAGAGATTCCCCATTCAAGCGCAGTTGTGCACCTGCCTTGAATCTTCAGTAACTAAGTACTGAAATAGTAGTTCTTAAAAAGAACTTCAGGTAATAGAATTTACCTCGGAATTTAAAATATACGATAGCTATATAAAGATAGCTGTAATTTTAATCAACGAAATAAAATTGTCGTTGATTTATACGTCATAAACATTAGTTACGCAGTGATAACAGTAAGGACACTGCAAGTTGTATAACGAAGGAACAGTGTTGGTAATTCGTCGTTCTTAGTACCGGCCACCCGACGAGGTCAATTGGCCTCAGGGATAATTGATAACTTCAGGTTAATAATTAAGATTGTTATTTTAATCGGATAATCGTAAAGAATACAGTGCTAACATAGTTCACTGTACGCAGGTTATCGCGTGAAGGATCCGGATACCTGACCTTTATCAATACTAGATCTCATATAGAGACTTATTCGGAGTCTTAACCATAATGACTGATTACTCTGCCTATATTAACGCGGCGAAGCTGTTGGGCGTCCCCGATGATCAGCTACCCGCTTGGTGCGAAAGGAAACAAAAGGAAGACCAAGAGCTGGCTCGAGAGGAGCGCGCCGCAGAACGAGCCGAGAAGGCCGAGGAACGCGAACGAGAAAGAGAAAAAGAACGACACGAAAGAGAAAAAGAAGAACGAGAAAGAGAAAAAGAAGAACGAGAAAGAGAAAAAGAAGAACGAGAAAGAGCTGAGAACGCGGCTCAAAGAGAGCATGAAATTTTTCTAAAGAAACTAGAATTGCAGGCCATCCAGCCCACCGCGGCTCCGCTAGCATCCGCGAATAATGTTAAAACTAAGCCGAAGCTACCGACCTACAATGATAAGATCGACCACATCGATTCTTACATCCATCGCTTTGAGCTCCACGCTGTAGCCGCCGGTTGGGACCGCACGGAATGGACTTCGTGCCTTGCAAATTTATTGACTGGTCGTGCGCTTGAGGTATTTCATGGCCTCAATATTGAAGATTCTAAAAACTATGATGTCCTTAAAAAGGCTCTTCTCAAAAGATTTCAACATACAGAGGACGGGTTTCACCAACGATTCCGGACGTGTAAACCGGACCCATCCGAAAACTTCTCTACGTCCGTTGATCGATTAAAGCACTACCTCGACCGCTGGATTCAGTTAGCCGGCATCGCTGACGGTAGCTTTCAAGGGCTGTACGAGCTAATATTAAAGGACCAAATTTATAACGCGTGTCACCCTGATCTGGTGTCCCACCTTAAAGAGTGGGCACCGAAAACATTAATAGAAACCACGTCGTTGGCGGAGCAGTACGCTTCTGCCCATCCCAATCGTTCGCTGGCGAAACCAAAAACAAGCTAACCCTTTTATGCCGGAGTCAGTGGTGCTCCACCTGCGGGAAGTAGAAATTCCCGTCCTACTAATCGCCAGACACCGTCTCCGAGGGCATACTCCCAACCGCCACCGAATCGATCGCGCGGTTTTCCGCGACGTGCTGGACCACCCACTGGACCACAAGCGCAAAATTTTTCTGGTCCACCGCGTCGGGATAATTGCAAGGGCTTCCAGTATCAAGGCCCACCATGCCCACCTCCTTGGGCATATTTTACTACTCCATATAACGCGCCTCCAATGCCACCCCAACGTAACGTGAATATTATCAGATGCTATCGGTGCAATAGACCTGGGCATATATCAAAGGATTGTAAAGTAAAATTCGAGGCTGCGAATGCTTGCACTGTCGTAGTTCCGGCTGCACAGAATGTCAGCCCCGTCGAACTCACGTCGCCCATGACGGGCGCCGTCCCGGTGATGTCGGCCCTTCATCAGCACGGGTCATTGACATTATATAAAGGTCATGTAAATGCCATACCCGCGTCCGTGTTACGGGATACAGGATGCACCACCATAGGTGTCCGGGAGTCTTTGGTTCGACCGACCCAACTTATTGAACAACAGGCAACATGTATTACTTTTGGGGGCTCCGTCGAGCGTTTCCGACTCGCGGAGGTCTACGTCGCCACGCCATTTATTACCGGTGTCGTAACGGCGTGTGTTTTACCGAATCCGGTTGCCGATTTAATAATTGGTAACTTACCACAGGTGAACGATACACCTGACGGCGACTTGAACATCTGGACAGAAGAAGTTGCGTGTGTAATCACCCGACAACAGTCAAAGCGTCCACCGGATAGTAATTTAGCGACCCCCCTTTTTGATTTCAATGTCACGCCTTCCATTTTTTACAGAGAACAACAAAACGACTCTTCACTTCAACCGCTGTTCGCGAGGGTTCAACCTCAGAATGGAAATGCCTCTCCATTCCTTATTAAGAATAAATTACTTTATAGAAATTTCAGAAATAAACGCGACGCCGTCGAACAGCTGGTAGTTCCTAAGTCGTTCCGTCGTGATATTTTGCGTCTCGCGCACGACACTTCCTTTTCAGGCCACCAAGGTTCAGCCAGAACCAAGTCACGAATATTGGCACATTTTTTTTGGCCTGGAGTATACGCGGACGTCAACCGTTTTGTGGCGCGCTGCGATGTGTGTCAAAAACGTACACCCAAAGGTAAGGCATCGCGCGCGCCCCTACAGGAAATGCCTCCAGTCTCAATCCCATTTCAGCGGGTCGCGATTGACTTGGTGGGCCCTCTTACTAAATCAGATAGGGGCCACCGTTTTATTCTTTCGGTCATCGACTACGCGACGCGCTGGCCTGAGGCTATTCCCTTGAAAGACATTACGGCTGACCATATCGCTGAAGCGCTTATGACTATTTTCTCGCGAGTCGGATTTCCCGGCGAGATTCTTTCCGACAGAGGTCCACAATTCACCTCTGAACTATACAAAAAGGTGCTGGAGTTAGCGGGCATTAGGCAGAAATTAACGTCCCCCTATCATCCGCAATCAAACGGTTGTTGCGAGCGGTGGAACGCGAGCATGAAGGCAATGTTAGCCCGCGTATCTGCCGATAGACCAGGAGACTGGGACCGTCAGCTCCCCGCTATTCTTTTCGCCTATAGGGAACTCCCGCACGCGTCCACGGGTTTCTCCCCATTTGAACTATTATACGGACGTAAACCACGTGGCCCGATGGCCATTCTTAGTCAATTGTTCACCGGTTCGGAAACCGATGATTATGATACGCGCTCCGCGTATCAATATGTTGTCGATCTCCGACAACGAATTATTAATGCATGCAAAACCGCTCTGCAATTTGCATGCGCTAGAGCGAGTTCTTCAAAATTTTATCGCGATCAGGGCGCCCAAATGCGCGCCTTAACCGTCGGAGATCTGACACTTGTACTTTTGCCTCAAACGCAAAATAAACTCCTTCTAACGTGGAAGGGACCATATAGAGTCCAAAAGAGACTCTCCAGAGTCAATTACTTGATAGACATCCGCGGGCAGCAAAAAGTATTCCATATTAATATGCTCAAAAAGTACCTGCCTAGCGATGATCGTCGTCGAGGCGACTCCGTTCATGTCATCGCAAGGGCCAACGCGGCTTTAGTTACTGTCGACGACGAGGACCCGTTAAGTATCGACAGATCCTTGCCCATATTACAAGCCTCCGAGAGCATCAGTGATATTAATATCAGTGATGAGCTTACGCCGTCTCAAAAACAGGACCTTACGGACCTGCTCCAAGAATTTGCGACAGTGTTCACTGACCTGCCCGGTTGTACGTTTTTAGTCCAACATGTAATCCGTCTCCAGACAGACGTGCCTGTTTTTGTAAAACCGTACCCGTACCCGCTGCACGCTCACGAAACAATAATCACCGAGGTACGTGCAATGTTACAATTAGGCGTAATAGAGCGGTCTACAAGCCCCTATTGCTCGCCCATTGTGTTAGTCAAGAAGAAAGACGATACCGTGCGCTTCTGCATTGACTATAGAAAGCTCAATGCTATTACCATCTATGATGCGGAACCCATTCCCAATCAGGAGGACCTTTTCGCGCGGTTATCTAACGCCACTATCTTCTCTAAAATAGACTTATCCAAAGGATATTGGCAGATTCCTCTCGAAGAGGATAGTAAACAGTATACAGCCTTTCAAACCCCTTTGGGTTTAATGCAATGGAAATATATGCCTTTTGGACTGGTTACTGCACCAGCAACTTTCGCGCGCATGATGAACATCTTATTAAATGAACTGCGCTGCGTGTTATCCTACTTCGATGATATATGTATTTTTCAGACCGAATTGGGCTGGCCACTTGATGGCCCTTCGTGAAGTCTTTGCCACTCTTCGCCGAGCTGGCCTTACCGCGAGGCCCAGTAAGGTCTTCTTGGGCTATTCCCACATAAACTTCTTGGGTCATACCATAACCCGCGGGGTTCAGACTCCAGACAATCGCAAAATATCCACTATTTTGAAACTTCAACCCCCTAAAACTAAAAAAACAAGTCCGTAGCTTGTTGGGACTTTTGAATTACTACAGGAAGTTCATACCAAATTTTTCTTCCCTTTCAGCCCCGTTATCTGATCTAACGAGGAAGAATTTTCCAAATAAAGTCGTCTGGACGCCTCAGTGCGCTGATGCCCTTCAGACTATTCAGAATTTATTTTCTACTTTCCCCCTGCTTGTTTTACCAGATATTCGCCAGACCTTCGTCGTCCGTACAGATGCGTCGGATAAAGGTATCGGCGCCGTGTTGCTCCAAGAGCATGAAGGTTCCTTACGTCCGTGCTTTTACGCAAGCCGGAAGCTACTTGATAGAGAGACTCGATATGCGATTATCGAACGTGAGTGTCTCGCGATTGTTTACGCGGTCGATGCATTTTCTCGATACTTATTAATGTCCGAATTTATAATTGAAACGGATCATCGTCCATTACTATTCCTCAAGTCGAACAGAGCGAGAAATGCGCGACTTACCCGATGGAGCCTTGCGCTCCAGGAATACAAATTTACCATTAGAGCTATACCTGGGAATGATAATCTACAAGCCGATGTGTTGTCCCGGTTAATTTAGTATCATTATATAGTCTGTAAACATTGAGGTTGAGCATTTTTCACCTTATTCGGAGACCGTGGATGGTTTCACATTATTTGTCCTACAAGTTATAGGCATACTTTCTCAAAATTTATGTGATTCCTTTATCCACTAGCGTCCATTCTGACCAAGACCTGAGTTCCAGACAACCTTGATGCCTTTGTCTGCGGGTCAATGAGATGAGGAAATGGCAAACCAAGGGACCAGACCTACTGCTGCCAGGATACCATTACGTTAGATTAACCATTGTTTGTACATGTTATATATGTCATAATTACGCTCAGTGAAGCTATGAGCTAGATGCTCAATATTTTAAGTCTTTACAGTATGTCTTTGTGAAATAGGTTATCACTTTAATTGTAACGATATTGTTACATTACATATATTACACTATACACAATTACCACATATATTATAGAACGTCGCATATGTCCTTCAGAATGCACGTTCTCAACAATTTTTTTCATGACTTTCAGTTAACGCTATAGTTTTACCACATGGCTTCCAAATGTATTCTGACTTAATGACTTTAGTACACATTGTGTCGTTCAAACCCTAAGTTTTCACTGGGGTGGGGGATGTGTCAAGACCAGATTTAATTCATAAGAGTAAATTTTTGCGAGAGCAGTAAGTAATTTTTAGAAACGTAATTATTGTGCGAGCCAGCATAACTTGGCCTTGAGCTGGTCTCGTGGACAATGTGTTTTGAACAGTTTTTTCCCTGATAGATAGACAGAAGGTGGGGAAGGATAGAGGGACAGCGTAGGTGTGCATGACTGAGCACTTGTTGTATCTCGTGTTTTGAACTAGGGGTAGTAAAGAGGGAAGGGGTGAGTAGGAATTAAATGTTATTGAGACGTCTGTTGACGTACAGAAAAACCGTGATCCGGAGTAAAAGCTCGGGGTTTTGAACATGTTAAGAATTTATTGCTATAAAATTTATATTATATTGTATTGAAGTAATTCGACCTTTGATGTCGACCCAAGGTCGTTGCGTAGGGCTGTTACTTAAAATAACTCAGTTCGGCAGCTGAGCTAGAAGTGGTTGCACCAATCACAATCCAGGAATTAGACGGTAAGCTGCAGATGCAGTCCAGTATTTAAGGCCATACAGAACTTAGTTCTGGGCCACATGTAGAAAATCCATTTACGAGGTGGACGGCGATAGTCCTCAGCCAGATGAGGGACATGGAGACGCAGTTGAGCAGTCCATTGTGAGGGGCCTGATTTAAAGCTCCAGAGCCTAAGCTACTTGGTTTGATATAAACCCACAGCGTTTACATCCAGCGCTCTCACTCCCAGTGAGGGCCGCATGGTGAGAGTCTATACTAATTTGTAATGATGAAAGTGAACCGTTCTACTTACTTTTGAAGACAGTTTCAGAGCTACCGCCAGACAACGCATGGTTGTACAAGCATTCTCCATGGCGTGTCTAGAGGAAATGTCCACATCATAACATGTCTCATTGAATTAATAGAATTTAAACTGTTAAATCTGTCGCCACGTGCGCGGATTCTATTTGCCATATAACTCATATGACCTGCAAGTAGTTAGATTGAATTCGTTAGTCTTTATAAAAGCTGTAGTTCCATTAGTTAGATTCAGTTGCCTTTGAATTGATATATATATTTATAATTATATTTGTTACATTAATTCCTGTAATTAAACTGCTCTACAGTTCTGCTAAAATTGAAAGCAATTGATTTATTTAGTTTCTAGAGTGCAAGTATTTATTTTTGTGTGTTCGTCGATTGTGGGAGCGGACCTCGAAAGAGTGTCAGTCGAAATATCCCCATGTAACCCACATCGCGACAACAAGTGCGCACAATTTTGCGAACTTTTTTGGTCGAAACCTTGCTCTCCTTTGGTCTCGCCTTGAGGCACCATATAGGGTGCACAGTGACTTGACCTATTTCCTGTTCTAGTCTGTCTGTAGAGCAGTGTAGTCAGACCGGAGTGTAGAACATTTTCAGAACTATTCCAACGAATATTCGACATTGCCGCTGTTCGAACAGTCGAATACTTGTATCGAATACCCCATCACCCCACGACAGACACTTTTGTATGTATTCATTCACTGGCTTTTTCATTCACTCCCGGTTCGGCTCAACAGAGCGATCTATTTGTTTTTCTATCTATTCATTCTCATTGCCCTGTCAATTACATGTCACAACCTGAGAGCCCCACTTTCTCATGGACATCTCTAAACATGCCTACCTATTGAGCTATCGTGGGGGCGACTGAACTGAAAATTTTATTCACCAATCGATGGAGAGCCCGACATTAGAGTTCTGGGGTTGATGCATTTGTGGTGAATATGAAAAGATGCTTAACTCGAAATTACTCAGATTTTCATTTGAAATAAAACGGCATAGAAGATAGGATACTCGTTTTCCCTGTCGTGTGTTGTCTTTTCCTATGGATGTATATTATGTTTTCTATGTTCAATGATTTGTTGGTAACGCTTTCCTATACATGGTTATTACAATGTTATTGTTTCAAGAATTTGAAGGCGCATTCTCCTTCTTTGAAGAATTCAAGGAAAAATCTGTGACTTACGCCACTTTTCCACGAAGAGAAGAGAAAACATGCGAGATGGCTTAATGGCCTTTCACTTTTAGCCTCACTAGACCGCATCCCGGATGCTGGAGAAAGACTCATTTACACATCAGCATAGAGTGCTATGGATCGGGGCTCCGAATTGTGTGAAGAAACAACGATTTCTTGGCTATTATGCAATAAGATCCACGTCAACTGAATTGATTTCTGTCACTTTTTCAAAATAATGTCGCTCTCATTTCTACCACTCCAGAGAAATTAGCTCTATATTAGCAGTGAAAACTCACTGATGTGTTTTGAGTTTCAGCGAATGTTATGTTTAGATGAACAAAAGTGTTGAGTCAACAATTAAACAGTGAAAACAAAAATGGATACGCTGATATGTCGTGAACATGTTACGTCTGTGTTACTTCATCGAGAGCGTCTTGGCCGTACTCATCTTCATAATCACTGCTTTCTTCTGCATGGCCTGTTTTGTTTAGTCGTCCTTTAATGTTCCTGTTCTTCATCACTGTCACCTTCATTGTATGCCTAATCACCTTCCTTTTCTTCATCATCTATTGACATTATCTTTGGGTTTCTTTCCTCGTCTTTTTTTTTTTTCAAAGTATTGGCTTTGTTGTTGCTGTTGTTTCTTTTCAAGATGTCAGTAGTTGATTTGTGTCTATATTTGTTTTCCTTAAAAGTGTGTGTGTGCAAAACACTGAAAACCCACAATTGAGAAAACAATCAGAGTCACGATACAGGAGTTTTATCATCATTTTTTTTTTTAATACATTAATTTGATCTCTTTTTGAATGCTACACTGGGATACAAAATCACTATTATGTATACGTTTAAGAATGCCCATAGTGTATAGAAAGGACGGTTGGATAGTGTTTGTAATTGTAGAGTATATAACATGCAAAACTTTGCTTTCTTTAATTTGTTTAACTAGGTCATCGGGGCGGGTAGTATAGAAGTTGAACTGTGAGAATGGAATCTATCTGGGATCCAAATAACTGCTCAGAGACTGAGCACACACACAGACAAACACACCCCAAATCAAGCAAGAATTTTTTCTTTGAAAATCAACGTCCTAACAAAAAAAAAATATGTCATTTACATTGGGGGGGGGGGGGGGGGCTTTAATGTGAGATGAGAGTATCCAGACCTCTGCATCTTCACATTTTTCAGGTCTGGCCCTTCCTATAATGAAACGTCGTCCATGCCTGCATAAAATCAAAACAACCTGGTTTCAAGCTTATCAGGGTACATTATTCACATAAATGTTTGAGAACCACTCCACATTTTGACCACATCCACAGAAAGTGATAGAAGATTGATAGAAATCTAGGGGCGTTCATTAATTAACATGAGGTAAATTGATACAAACTCAATTATGGCTTGTCTTTTTTACTTGTTTTTCTTAGCTGTTTTTATTCAGGTTATAATTACAGGATAGTTTTCGAAAACCCTCTAGCCTATTTTTCATGAATTTTTTTTTGGTTTTGTTTTGTTTACAAAAAAAAGGGAAAGAAATCCATAAATCTATTCCGGATTCCCACTACGGGAGTAAACATGATATTGTAACAGAGGAAGACGGGGAATTAGGCTGTAAATACTCATAAATCCATCGGGCTACCTCATCCTGGTGTCATCCGTGGATTACAATGGGATATCCCCTTATACCTGAATCAATAACACTGCTGCACATGATCGACACGTGGGGGCATGACTATAGCGGTGGCTTGAACTGGAAGGTAATTTCGGTTTGTAGTCACAACTTTGTCCTTCTGTACAGAAATACTGGGAGGTCTGACTTTTCAAGGTATTTGTTGTTTTTTTTATAGGTACAGATGAGGTACCCGGCATTGTCCGGGAAAGACCCGTTCTCTCTCTCTCTCTCTCTCTCTCTCTCTCCATCTATCTATCTATCTCTCTCTGTCTGTCTGTCTGTCTGTCTGTCTGTCTCTCTCTCTGTCTCTCTATCTCTGTCTGTCTGTCTGTCTCTCTCTCTCTCTCTCTCTCTCTCTCTCTCTCTCTCTCTCTCTCTCTCTTTCTCTCTCTCTCTGCCCCTCTCTCTCTGTAATAATATACAGTTTTGTTTCGGCACCAAATGAATGCTTGCCAGTCTCCTCATGCAGTGCATTTATCAAAGAGAGCACAAAAAGATATCATTGTACTTTAAATTTTTACGGTTTAAAAAAAAAAGAAAATTGCCTGGAACTTGAATAATTATATAAAATAGGTGTATGCGAAAACCATTAGTTACGTTAATTGACCCTTAAGAAAATTAATTTTATATATTTTGTTAAAACTGTTGCAACGCTCAGAAAAAAAAAACCCGAGAAATGCAGCACAATGAAATTCTCCCGCCACTGTTTTTCTTAAACATGAAATAAGAGTAGTGTGTTGCTGTGGAGCCCACAGAGAATAATTATTACCGAGCTGCGTTGCCAAAAGGTAGGTGGTTTACTGAGTCAGATCTGTTTTGTCTTAGTTTCAGTGTGAGTTGTGGCCTATGGAGTTAAACGGGACCTTCCGGACTGGCGCATACATGGTACACATATCTTTACATAATCATTATATTTTTATTTGCAGACTTCTCTTTAATCCCATTTGGGGAAAATTGCCTTAGTGTCATTGCAGGCCAGTTACAACTGGAGCAGACACGTCGTCGCCACAGTGCAGCGCGGGTCAGCCGGTTTTTTCTCTGGTGGGTGGGGGTGCGGTAGGGAAACATTTAATTTAATTTTGACCGGGCAGCGGCCTGTTCGACCTGCACTTCTCGATTTCTAACTGTCAGGGTATCTTTAACGTGCGCAACGTGCACATGGGCAATCCGAGTTTTCGGCCCCTTTCCAAAAAGACTAGGTGCTCGATCCTACCTACCACAGGATCAGGGACAGGAAAATATGAGAAAAATCCCAAAATTCCAACATGCCTGCACCGGCCGAGATTCGAACCCCGTACCTTCGGCATGAGAGGTGAGCACACCTTGCATCTAGACCACCGTGTCCCCATGCATGCGACAACTCAATAACAGGCATACAGGAAGTAACTTGGCAAGGGACCCTAGTAAGATATGGCACACATCTAGTATCTAGCTATAATGCCTTTTGAGGCGAAGCGGGGCCGGGACAGAACGATCTTCTGTATTGATGTGACCGTCATCGTGTCGTCGTGCTTTCTCCAAACCCAAACTCAAACTCGGTTGCATTAAAGCTTTAACAAGCTAAATGACTATAGACGGGATAGAGCTATGTTTGTTTGGGGCCGTTCAGTTACAGCGATCAGGTCTCAGTCATTTAAAGAAAGAGAGACCTCGTCTTACAATCAGTTGCTTAAAATGAACTGGATGATTACTGAGTTGTAAGATTCACGTAAACAGGTGTCCAGTTGGACACTTTTTGTGTTGTTTTAGTTTTTATTTTTTGTTCGATTCAATCCACTCTTTAAACACTATATTAAAGGTTTCTTGGATTCTGAAAACCGTGTCTGTATGATTGTGTTTATGAGGGGAATACAAAGCAAATTTCAGGTTTTCATTGTTGTAAGAGATCAAAAGGAAAATGATCGAGTATTGCACAGATCGATGCGCTGATCAGCCGGATCTCAGCACACAAGGTCGTCTCGATAATCCATCTTGTGTCTCTGATACAAGCGGATTCTGCTTTCAGTATCGATAATAATGTTCATCTTCATGGAAACAGTTTTAATTATCATCCTCTTTGCGATCTTTTTTTTTTTGTTTTTCCTCCTTCTTGTATCTGTTATTCCCCTTTTCTTTTTTGTTATTTATTTATTTCTTTTCTTGCCCATTTTCATACCTGGTGTTTCTTTTTCTTCTACAATTAATCCTCATCCGGATGTAATTATCCTAGTATCACCATTTCTCAGAAGTAAACTGCGCAAGGCATACCAGTAGAGGGGATTTTTTAACGATATTATAGACAAAATGAAGGTTGTGGACAAGCGTTTCTGAAGGTGGGGCGCAGGAATATTTTGGTGGGGCGTGGGACTTCAGAATAGGAAGTAGGGTTATATACTATGTATTAACTTTTGTCCAATCATGGTAGGGAGCACGCTTTTTTTTTTTTAAATTAAAGTGGGGCGTGGCACAAAAAAAGTTTGAGAATCACTGTTGCAGACAGTTATAGTAACATAACCGGGCATGTTGCGGGTAGTCCTAAAGAATACTTTATTAAGATTATCCTCTGGGGCTCGTGACCCATTTTCAAGTCTGTTTTGTCTCGGTTGAAGTGTGAGGTGTAAAATTATGGATTAAATGGGACCTCGCTTACTGGCGAGACTGAAATTAGTCTTACTACTTCAGGCTTGTCAAAACTATCATAAGTTTCTGTTGGCGGAAAGAAAGACTTTGCCATAAACCACCAAACTAGTACCGCAATAAACAAACAAGTCTCACCAGGTCGGGCGTGTCAAAACTATCATATGTTTCTGCTGGCGGAAAGAAAGACCTCGAACACTGAGTCAAGATCGGCGAAAAACAGACCTGACTCAGAGAAAAACCAATAAACTAGAAAGGCAATAAACAAACAAGTCTCACCAGGTCGGGCGTGTCAAATATATCATAAGTTTCTGTTGGCGGAAAGAGAGATTTCTGGCACTGAGTCAAGATAGGCTCAAAATAGAACTGACTCAATGCACTGTCAAACTGGCACCGCACACAGCCAGGCCTCTTTTGAGACGACTTTGACTGAGACTTGAACTTTTTGTTGTTGTTGTTGTTGTTGTTGTTGTTGTTGTTGTTGCTGTTGTTGTTGTTGTTGTTAAATCATCTAGCGAAACAGGCTTGTTTCAGACACAGTAGTGAGCAAGGTCTCGTATAACTTGTCCATAAACCAGAGGCCAAACAGACTTGACTTGATTCAATGGACAAGGGGCGCCTTCTTCCCCCAGGTTCCAGGTTCTTTTTGTTTGTTTGTTTCTTTCTTTCTGGTTTTTTATGTCGAATTCTGTACTGAATCATTCGACAAACAATGGGAACTGAAAAGGGCACTTTATTGACACTGTCTGTACAAAAATTGCTGGTGTGTTGTTTGTTTTTCTTGTTTTTTTGTTGTTTTTTGTTCAGATGCATAATGTTTGAAGCCTGTATTTCAAATAAAAAGAAACTAATGGCATGGACAATTAATTTTGTGAAGGGCGTTGCATAATAATATGATTAATAATGTTATTCCTTCTCATTCGTCAACCCACAGCACTTTAATGAAATATTGTCCAAAAAATGTTATGACAATGCTGGGTATAAGAGATGAAACTGTTATGCATAATCACGTATAATACACTATGCCATAAATAACACGGGCATGCCATTAGATCTCTCCCAGTGGCTGTTCAAACGTGTCAGGATGTTCATAAATCTGGATGAAAACCACCACAAGGTTATAACGAAACACATTGTGATTCATGCGTTTTGGAAGGGATAATTTTACTCCCCCTTCATAACTTTAACCATGAGGGCACACAATGGCCCTTAATAGAGCACTGGATACAAGACTCTTGGGAGCATGTGATTCAATTTTCATCCCTATAATCTTTCTTTCTTATGCATACATACACACCCACATACTGACACATATGTCACTCCGGTGCCATTGTCACGCCATATCCTAGCTATTCTATACTCCGGAATATTCAAACTCCTAGGCGCCTGTCAATCAAACAGCGAAAACTATTATGTTGTCGTTGGATACATAAAACAAACAGCAACAATAATAGCCATGAAATTAGCCACTGTTGAAGAAATTCATTCTGACTTTTCTCTGACAATTGTGATTATGTGGCCTTGTCAAAACTGCCTCCGTCACTGTTAGTCTGAGTATGACAGATGTTGAGTTGTTGCCATACAGATGAAAAACGTGTCCTTCCGCATAGCTCATGACCGGAAGGAATTCTTCAGTTAAAGTACAATGCGGGATATTTTGATTAATGAAGTGCACTTCAACAGCACTGATTTATGTCCGTGGATATCCTGTTCTCTTTTGCTTCGGCCTGTCTGATTTCAGGAAGAAAAAATGAAAACGGGAGTTTAAGGCTTTGTTTCGCTAAACACTCAGACTAGCAGCGCTCTGAATCAAGGCTGTTTTATGTCGGTCTTGACTCAAGCTTGAGATTCCTTTGAATAACAAGCGACGCAGACATGTTTCGGTCTCACCATTGGGTGATGTCTGGTTTAACTGTATAGCCCACAGAACCAAGTCAAAACAGATTTGATTCAGTGCTTTTACAAACTTTGTCCGATCATGGTGGGACTCATGTTTTTTTTTTCTTGTGTAAAACTGAAGTGGGGCTTGGGACAAAAAAAAGTTGAGAAACACTTCACTAGAGAGATAGGCTTGTCCACTATTCATTCTAAAA